>JARQZK010004356.1:542500-620000 GCA_030704885.1 Cynegetis impunctata | reverse complement strand
TAACATAAGTGACACACGCGCAATATAAATAAACAAAACCTTATCAGTCAATTATTAAAAATGATAACTATATTAGAGCCTATATAAATACTGGCCGCAAATTTTATTTTCATTCAGAATTCACTATACATCGAGTTCAATATATAGTTTCGTAATATACATAAAACAAAAAAATGTCTTCAAAAAATATCTTCAGTACTGCCACTAGATACATTGCAGGTGAGTTGTACACTTTCATTGAATTTGAGTTTGAAAAAAATTCGAAAATAGTTGCTTCATTCCATGAAGAATATGCAATATTTAAGTGATTTTAATATCGTATAGGTATATATAGATATACATACATATATATATACAGGGTGAGTCTTTGATATGGGAAAGCTTGATTGCACCTACACCGTTAATGATATCGAAACGAACCAAACGGTTCTGCAAATGGGAGGTCAGAGTGCAGTTCGTAAAATTATTTTGCCCTTTACAGGGTGTACCATTTTTACGGAGCAAATTTTAAGATCCTTTTTTTAAATGGCATTCTATAAATTTTCACACATATTTGAATTTGTCCTTTATTGAGATTTGTAAATTCGTTAAGTTTTTGCAAATCGCTTCAGCCGTTCAGAAGTTATTCAATTTTTTCTGAAAATTAATGCCTTCGCAGGAATTTTTTTTAAAAATCGCAGGGCACTTGTTTTTCTGAATATCAAGTTGTTATTTGGGCTGTATCTGAGTAATTCTTCTGGGTATCTTTTGACGGAGAGATAATCTATTTTAATTGTGACATCACCTCACTGTGACACATTGATTTTGGTTCACTTTGAAAGGCCATATCTTGATTTTTTCAAATGGCACTCTATTTATTTGATTACTTAGTCGCATTGAACATGTCATTCTTCATCTTTTCTATATTCACGTTTTTTTCCAAAAATTGATGGTTTAGAAGATAATTCACATTTTCAAAAAAATCAACACATTTTTTCATCTTTTAAACGAGTGACATGTAAAACAATTAATTCTGATAACAGACTTTCACTTGTTCATTGTTGTTATCCATGGCCTTCTATTGATTTATGCATTCAATTTCAGAAAATTGTCTTTTATTTGCGCGTTTCTGAGAAAAAGTTTATAGTATCATATATTTTTGAAAAGGTAAAAAAAAGACAAATTTTACAGTCTATAAATATACAGGGTATTCCATTTAAAAAAACATAAGTTTGCTTTATAACTCAAAAATAGTAAACATGTAACAAATACTATCTACACCGATGCATTCTACGGAAAAAAATCTATGAGAATGTTATATTACATTTTCGATAAGATGAAGGATAACGGCGATACGACGGGGATCCCAAAATGCAACATTTTCAAAAATGCCCTATATCTTAAAAACTAAGAGTTATTAAAATTATGTTGACGGCATCTTCAGTTTTTCGAAAAAGTAGCACAGTGTCGCGAAAACCGCAACCCTCTATCTTCAAAAATAACGGAGATACCATTCAAAAGTACCCAAAATGGGACACCCTGTACTAAGCTTCTATAATTTGATTTCAGTAATGTCTCATCAAACTTTGAAATTGACGCCCGCAGCAGTTACGTTGACGTCTGTTATCAGAATTTATTGTTTTTCATGTCACTCGTTTAAAAGATGAAATAATGTGTTGATTTTTTTGAAAATGTGGATTATCTTCTAAACCATCAACTTGTGGAAAAAAATATGAATATAGAAAAGACGAAGAATGACATGTTCAATGCGACTAAGTAATCAAATAAATAGAGTGCCATTTGAAAAAATCAAGATATGGCCTTTCAAAGTGTACCAAAATCAATGTGTCACAGTGAGGTGATGTCACAATTAAAATAGATTATCTCTCCGTCAAAAGATACCCAGAACAATTACTTAGATACAGCCCGAATAACAACTTGATATTCAAAAAAACAAGTGCCCTGCGATTTTTTAAAAAAATGCCTGCAAAGGCATTAATTTTCAGAAAAAATTGAATAACTTCTGAACGACTGAAGCGATTTGCAAACACTTAACGAATTTACAAATCTCAATGAAGGACAAATTAAAATATGTATAAAAATTTATAAAATGCCATTCAAAAAAAGAATCTTAAAATTTGCTCCGTAAAAATGGTACACCCTGTGAAGGACAAAATAATTTTACAAACTGCACTCTGACCTCCCATTTGCAGAACCGTTTGGTTCGTTTCGATATCATTAACGGTGTAGGTGCAATCAAGCTTTCCCATATCAATGACTCACCCTGTATATATATATATATATATATATATATATATATATATATATATATATATATATATATATATATATCTATATATACCTATACGAGATTAACATCACAATTCTTGACTTAAAGAAATTTTTTTCTTCAATAATTTATTCAAATTAATTGACAGAAACTCAGCTTAAATTTACCCATGGAATGAAATAACTATTTTCGAATATATATTATATGTATGTATATGTACACTCTGAGTTTAACGAGTTTAATTTGAAATTCGCACCTGAAGAAGCTGTAGTGTCAGCGAAACACGTTGTGCAACTGTTGTTTTTTATTTATTATATGTCAAAATCGTGAACAATTGATTTTCATCCAGTCTCATCAACTCAATTCAAATATATATATATATATATATATATATATATATATATATATATCTATATATATATATATATATATCTATATATATATATATATATATATATATATATATCTACACAGTGGCGTAGATAGGGGGGGGTCAAGGGGATCAATCCCCCCCCATGAGCCTACAACAATTATAGTAGAATTGAATAAAAGTCTTCGTATCTACGTATTTATAAGTATACATGAAATTTACTGAGCACTATAGCACCTTTTTCGATATTATGTATGTGCAATTATTGAGTATTGTATAATTTTCGCGCTTAGAAGAGGAGAACCAAAAAGTTCGAATGGCTCTAATGGAAAATTTTTATTCAGAAAGAAAGAAGTCAATCAAAATCTCCTAGCACTTCTTCTCTTTCTTAACTGTATACTGTACTTACTATTAAAAAAAAATCTCGAGCTTTTGTTTAATAGTATAGTATTATATCTAAAGCAGTTTCGTTCAATAGTATAGGTAGTATAAAATTCAGAAATAGAAGAAGAGCGAGGAGGTTTTGGTTGACATCTTCCTTCGTAAATAAAATTTTCCATTTCACATACGTTTTCTAGTCCTAGTGACCGATTAAATTCCTGTTTACATTCGAGAACCGTGACTTCTACTCATAGAAGATTTTCAATCAATATTTAATATTTCGAATATTTTTTGAGGTAGAGTAGGTATTAAAATATGACTAACTCTTGGCTTTGATTGTCAATTTAATTACTCCATAATATTTTGAAGTTAATAAAAATTGTCGAGTTAGTAAAAGTTTTCTTGTGATGGCGTTCAATCCGTTTCTGGACTATGGATTTACTAATCATGAGAATATAGTCTAGTCAACAAGTGCTTTTTTTGTTTAACTTTTTTCATGAGTCTCAGAAGAATATGAACAAGGTGTCATTGGATTCGGAAGAGCATGTAGATATTTTTTGAAAAAAGTTAAGTTCCGTTTAAGAAAATTGTAAAAGTTATAATCAATTTCCTGAAAGAAAAAATTATCTTAAAAACTAATTGATATTTTCGAGATCTCAATAAAGATACAAAAAGAGGAGGATATTTTCTAAAAGAAAGTCTCCTGGAATTGTAGGATTGATATTTATAATTTTCTCAGAGGGGTAAATATACGGCCGAAAACGGGCAATCTGGCTTGCGAAAGTGACGCCTATTTGGGACTTTAACAATTAACATTATTTAACTAAGAATATTAAATATTAAATTAAGGAATAAAAAATTCCAAGTTCTTACTGGATAGGTAAATGAACAACGATCCAGAACATTTTTTGCAGTTTTTCAATTAGTTATGCAATAGTTTTTTGCTGCTTAAACAAGAACATTGCAAGTGTGATAACTGTTAAACTATAGATCTGATATTTTTTTCCTTTCTTGGAGCTAGTTTCTAAAGTCTGCAGAATAGAACCCCGTTGAAAAAAATTCAAAAATTTAATTTTTTAGTTTTTTACTAACAATTTACTTAGTTGCAAAATTGAACACTTTAATTAATCATACATTTTTTCTAGATTCTCTTATAAACAACGCATTGGTTTATAACAATTTTTTAAACAATAGGAGATGAATATTGAAAAAAACAATTTCCTTGTAGCTTCCGATAATAAAAAACGGATCAGTAAAATTATAAAAATAATTTCATTTTGATGTTGCAAAACTAAGTAAATTGTTAATAAACAACTGAAAAATTGAAATTTTTTTATTTTTTCAACGGGGATTTACTCTGAAGCCATATAATAATAGCTCTAAGAATGAAAAAAATCTAAGATCTATAGTGAACAGTTATCGCACTATTGGATAACTATTTGAAAAATCGCCATTATCGCCAGATAACTGCTCATTCACCGATTTAGTAACTGTCTGAATTTTTTCATTCCTTAATTTTCATATTTATTATGGTTGAATAATGTTTATTGTTTTAGTGTCCTTAATACTCGTGCCGTATTTTTACCTCTCTGAGAAAATATTGATCCTATACAGTTCCGGAAGTTGAGTCTTTCTTTTGGGAAAATTCCTCATCTTTTCGAATCTTTCTTCAGATTTCAAAAATTTCAATTAATTTTTGACATATTGGTGAAAAATCAAACCTCTTTTTTTCAGGATATTGTTTATAACTTTCACAATTTTCGCGAGCGAATTTTTATTTTTCTCAAAAAAACATCTACATGCCACTCCGAATCGAGTGACACTTTACTCAAAGTTTTCCGAGACTGCGGAGAAAAGTTGAACAAAAAAGCATTTGTTGACTAGACTAAATATATTAGAAAGATTTTCGGTGTTTTCAAGCATGATTTATATACGTTTTGAATAAAGCAGCTGATAAATTCATCGAAACTGATGAGCTTTATCAAAAATTTTTTATTGTCACACCTGTTGTTCTCGTTAGTTGAAAGTGTAGAAGAAATATTTAATTCGTAGAGGCGATGTTAAGCCTAAAAATGCAATAAGAGAGCTGGATGATTGCCTAGAATTTTTTTTTTCGAATATCATGTTGCTCAGAATATTAGCTACGCTGACGATATCGATGTTTGAAGCGAATAAAAATGATTCAAAGGAGCACGATGAAAGAAATGGACTTGTAATGACCCTTCTGAATATATTAAATTCATTGCAAATTAAAAAGTCATGTTTGTCCAATTGTTTGTCATTGAAAAGTTTGGCTGCTCTGGCAATTCATCGTGCAATGAATTCACAGCTGACGAAGTCATAATTTCAAATCAGATAATTTGAAATTTTTGCAATTCAATTTAACTCTTCTGCTTATTTTTTACTACCTACATGAAAGATTATTTTTATCAAGAAAACTAGAACTTTAGATGAAAAACTTATGAAATTTTGCACTTAGTCATATCCCCCCCATCGCAAAAAGCTATCTTCGCCACTGTATCTACATATATATATATATATATATATATATATATATATATATATATATATATATATATATATATATATATATATATATATATATATATATATATATATATATATATATATATATATATATATATATATGTGTATATATATATATATGTAATGAAATTAAAACAAATTTTTAAATGACTTATATTTTGTTAATATGATTTTCTAGCTGACTATAATAGTTGAATAAATATGATGCATTGGTATATTTCATGGATATACATTTGATTATTTTATTATTAGCCTGGGCTGCCATTTGGCCTTCAAGAAGCGCCTAGGCATCTAATGGTAAATAAAATACATCAGTACGATTGTCACTGAGTACCGGCAGTTCATTAGAGGCCTACAGCATATATAACAATTTATTGAACATTATTTTGATTATAAAAAGGTATTCCACATGATGAAGATGAATAACTGTTATCATAATTTCAATACATATAATAATATTTCTTTGAGAAGTCTACTTCAGTTAATAATATATTCTTTTACAGGACGAAATGCCGTTCAAACCGTATACTGGAAAGCAGATCTGAAGAGTCAACAACCCAAGATGATGAAAGTATCCAAAACGTTTAATTTTGGAAAAGGAAGTGATTCCTCTCCTCCACAACACATTAAAGTAGAAAAAACCTACAATTAGAAAATTGGAAGATAATTGTTGTATAAAGTATTATTGCTATTTATGTTATCTGAAGTAATACTCATTTATCATTGACTCATCAAAATACATGGCCATTTTTATTATAGCACCATAATTGATTCCCTTTACATCCTCATTTGAAATCACACTGTCATGGTTGGGGAGTGAATTCAAATCATTGTATTGATTCATAAAATTATTGTTTGAATATGATAATGAAATTTTTTGAACTGTGTTTCTTACTTATTTATTGATTAAAAGTTATGTTATAGAAATATGTATTTATTCTCCAACTTTTTGATACAAAATTATAAATATATTAAAACAATGGTTAATAATAACAATTTACACATTTATTAAAAGAAATAATGCATGACGCACGTTTCGGTGGAACTTCACCTTCTTCAGATGCTAATGGCAAAAAAATTTAATAAGTGTGTAAATTTTTATTATTAACCATTGTTTTAATATGTTTATTAATTTACACCAAGTATCGGCCCAATCAATCCAAAAAATTATAAATTATGAAAATTATTCTTGTATGCCGTTTAAATTCTTACATTTCGATTTTATGTATATGAGTTATCAGCGAATAGTCGGTAGACTTGGTTAATTAAATTATTTTACACAACAAGTGAGTTGAATGAATGTTTTATTGATGAGAAGAAAGTTTATTTCTTAGAGTGAATAATAGTATATTATTCAACGAGCACAAAATGATTGCTATTTTTTGTGCGAGTAGAATACTATACTTCTTCACACGACTTCCTCGAAAAAATTAGTAATAATCTGCATTTTCAACAATAAAAATAGTTATCAAAAGCGTTGACATAACATTTTCTGTGTTCACTGAAAACTACATACTCACGTAAACGTCAACTATTTCACTTGACATCGATTCCATTCCTTTCTTTCACTCTGATAAAAATGAAATAGATAATTTATTAGAGTAAATATTCAATAAGTTGGGCATTATATTAAATATTAGTTTAATAATTTGCCTAAAAGTTATCTTAGTTACATAAAACCTAAAAATCTAATAACAATACTATACTAACGATGTGAATGATAGTCTCAAGTTTGGACATACGTTTTGAGTGTGACGTCATGCAGTGTATAATAAACCATTATACACACTAGTGAATAATAGGTATAATTATACTTCAGGAAGCACACGTATAATGAATGATTTATAGTACAGTCGTGGACAAACATTTTTAACTCACGTGCTGTATACAAAATTTTATCCCATTTTGATGAAAATTCAAATAATGAATACTTTTTAGAGGAAATATAGGTATAATTCAAATTCATAACAAGATTTCCCTTCGATCGATGGTTGCCAGGGCACCATGTAATTAATTGTTTGCAAGTGTCAATGAAAATTATATAACCGTAAAAGAATTTTTGTTTCGAAAAAATGTTGAGCGGTGACGACGAGGTTGTAGTTCCTGAGTGCATTATAGAAGAAGCAGATGAGGCAGCAGAAGCAGTAATTCCATTGAAATCAAAAATATTGTACGAAATGGAATATACGGCATTTCGTACCTGGAGAAATAATAAGAAAGCCAAAGGTGTCAACGAAAATATCATTTTGGCGTAGGTATATTTCCGAACGATCCAAGAAAGTCAAGTCGTCGTCTTTATGGTCCTACTATTCGCAACTTAAAAAAATGTTGGCTCTGAAAGAAAAAATAGACATCGGCAGATTTTACCAAGTCACATTATAGAGGATACGTAACAAAGAAGTCGAAGGTATTCACAAGAGAGGAGTAAAAATACTTTTTAGATGCCGCTCCTGATGAGCAATATTTATTGATAAAGGTAGTTTTTATTATGGGTGTTGCTGGAGGGTGTAGAATCGGCGAGCTGGTGACTATGACCGTAGATGACGTGGAAGACCGGGACAGCGTATTGGTTATTCAATATTGAACAATATAAAGGGCACAGTTTCTAGCGTTCTTCTGCAACCCTACTCGCAAATTCTGGGGCAGATTTGACAGTTTTGAAGAGACATGGTGGATGGCGTTCAAGTTCTGTTGCAGAAGGATATATTGAGGATTCACTACAAAACAAAATAAATATTTCTGAACAAATACTTGGTGGGGTCACAAAAACCGGAGTTTCTGATGCAGAAATGGATATTCCAGCAGGGCCTGACAAGTTCACAAACACATGTGCTATAACGACTGAGCGTGTTTCCTTTGGAGGAGGTGCAGGTTTTCAGTGTCATTTTCAAAATCTTAATAATTGTAATTTTTACTTTAATGATAAACATGACTGTTAATGTAGAATTTTTGATAAAATTATAATAAACTTACTTTAAAATGAGTTTTAGGTGCATTGTGTGTGGAAAGAATAAATTCCAGAGTGGTTAACATTTTATTCCACTAGTGAATTAATAGTTATTTACGATACAAAAGAGTTGACAGCATTATTAAGATACGCGTGTGAAAGTTGCACAACGAGTGCGTAGCACGAGTTGTGTAACCACACAAGTGTCTTAATGGGATTAACTCGCGTGTATTGTACAATATTTTATCTACTTCTAACCGGGATACTTATGTTTATACGATTCATTTTTATTATAATTAATTTTACCTTAATACCTTTGTTCAAATAAGTACCTGAAACACCATGCATGGCAATGTCAATTTGATATTAAATAATATTGATGTCACTTAAAGTCAAGTTTCAAAAATTGTAATCTAAAATGAGCGGTTCGGAAAGTATTCCTTCTGATATTAATAGAATAGGTAGTTTATTAAACTTGTATTTAGTAGGTATTGCAAAATAAATGTTTTACAAACTTTTTTTTTATTTTGGTAGTCATCTAAAGAAAGAGTGCGGTAATAAAAATGCGTGAGTTGAGAAGCTCTTAACTCATTCAAAATGCGTGCGGTAAGAGCTTCTTAACTCACACTTGAATCGTAAATAACTATTCAGGCCGGCCGCACATTTACTACAATCGGTTCCGATTGTCTGAAACGATTGTCGGATCAGGGCATCTGACGCTCAAATTTCTATACTTTTATACGATCCTATCGCACACCTACGATCCGATATCGGATCGGACGTCCGACTCGGATGCACGATCAGTGCGTCCTACCAATCAGACCGATAAAAAGTCTGATCCGACTACCGGAAGGCAAGCCGTGCATTGTTTTTGCATAGTCTACCGCAAACATACGATTATTTCTGTCAGTTTTTGACAGGGAGTATAGAAAAAAGAATTGTCAAACCATGTGCGATACTGAAAATTTGATTACCACGGTCGAAAAATATCCCTGCTTGTGACATTCAAATAAAATCGGACGTATTTTGTCGGCAGTGTGCGCTAGTGGTCCAATTTGAAATCGTTTCAGACAATAGGATCCGATTGTAGTAAATGTGCGGCCGCCCTAATTCACTCAGTGGATAAACGTCAATTTACTCTTGTTGCCATGGGTTGAATATTGTCGTCTCTGAACGTCAAAATGGGATAAATAACTATTAATAAAATGGATTTAGTTAAATATTAAGAATCACATTGAAAAGTAACGTATCAAATACTCAAAATAGCTAAGTATTTTCTCATTTTGCCATTATTACACATTGAATGTCAAATTATTATTATCACATGGGAAGTATATAATCCTTCTGTTATACTGCAATTGCATTGAATCGGATCAAAATGTACAAAATATCTTCGAATCTCACTTTGGAAGTATAGTTGGATAACAAAAATGTATTCTCATAAGAAATACTAATGTTGAATAATTACATTAATTTTGAATATTGAAACATATATTTAAGTTGCTTATTTATTGAAATGTTCTCTTTTATTTTTTCATTACCACGGTTGGTACTCCCGATCTGCGTTACGAAAGGTTTTAAAGTCTGAATTCAAATTTTTTTTATTAGAAATTATTCAGATATTATTAATTGTTATATGAAATTATCTTCTCTTATTGAAAAAAATTAAAACTTCATCTTGTTATATAACAACATATATTACAATTAGTAGCAGGTTTTCACTTTGAAAACCTGCTTATTAAAATGGGTGCAATTAGAAAAGTTGGACCTAGGACCAAGATAGTTTTTCGTTCCATGACTTTTTATGATGACCAAAAACTCAATTTAATATATGTCTATATATATATATATATATAAATATATATATATATATATATATACATATATATATATATATATATATATATATACATATATATATATATATATATATATATATATATATATATATATTATATATATATATATATATATATATATATATATATATATATATAGATATATAATATATATAATATATATATATATATATATATATATATATATATATATATATATATATATATATATATATATATATATATAATTATATAATTATATAATATATATAATAATATATATTACTATATATTATATATATCCTCTTAACTAGTCGCTGACTAGTTAAGAGGAAAACTATTTGTAAGGACTGCAGCAATGTGAAAGGAAACTCTTTGATGTTTTTCCAAGCTTTCGGAATCGTTTATTCCATCATCAGGGAGAATCTATCTTGAGGATGTTTACATATATCTTCATAATAATAGGATATAAGAAACATTGAAAATGATGCTATTTGTCAAATAATTAGAAAAGTTGATACATTTTTGAAGTTATTATAATTAAATTTCTGAACGAAATGACAAATCGGTGTCACTCATTTTTTTAAATTTTTTTATTATTTTCAAACTGAAGTTTGACATTATTTCGTTACGCTAAATTAATTTGATTTAGTGTTATTTTATATCAAGTGAAAGTAAAGAAGAATAAATTTCACTCAAATGGCTTATATCTGTTTTTTTATTGATGGAGTTATTGTCTTGATAAATAAAGGCCATTTCTAAGAAAGATCTTTTTGAAAGATGTGATTCTCTTGCAAGAACAGTTGTTGAAAGGTAGTTCATCTTGTGGTCACAATCATTGACATGTTTAGCTAAAGCACATCTCTCAGGGTGTAATCTACTATCACTCTTATGAGAAGTGCTTCTGTCTTTTAATAGTCTTTTTGTTTGGCCAATATAATTCTTATCGCAATCATGACAAGGGATATTATAAACAACATTTGTAAGTGATAAAATAGGAATTTTGTCTTTTACTTTCGAATATATTAGTCTCATTGAAATAACTGTTCTATTTGCAATTTTGATGTTTTCAAAAGATTGAAAAATTCTGGTCAGTTTAGGTGTTATTTCTTTTATATAAGGTAATGAGGCATAAAAAATTGAAACTTGATTAATATATTTAATAAGTGAATAAACTTCAAGAACTTTTCATACAAAATTCCTATCCACCATCTTTAGTCAACAAAATTTTATTTAGCACATCCTTAACAGAAGATAACATTATAAGACAAAATAACAATTCTCATAATGAACTTGTTACAGATATGAATCAAGTTTCAATTTCTTATGCCTCATTTGTGATGTATTCGATGGAATTGGTTTTGGTACGAATTGGTTGCAATTTTGGGACCACAGGGTTGAAACTTTGTAGGTAGGTATTCATTTCGATGTGAATTGGTTGGGGGGTTGACCTCCCGGAGGAGGAAATAAATCTTGTTCTCGCGATAAAGGGCGTAATTTTGTAGCAATAGAGTTGAAAGTTAGAAAGTACGCAGTTTCGTATGATATCTTGGATGAGATTGGTTTTGGGACGAATTGGTTGGGGGTTGACCCCCCGGGGAGGAAGTGAGTATTGTTTACACATTAGAGGGAAATTTCTTTTGGATTTGGAATAAAAATCATCAATTAATGAATAGATTTTTCAAACTGGATACGACATGAGAACCTGCTTTTCTAATACAGCTCGCTGCGATAGAGTTTTTTCATTACCACGGTAGGTCGAACCTTCAATTAATGAATGATTTTTCGAGGACGCAAAATTTATATAATATTCTCGGAAACTCAAATTTTGAAATACGTATTCATTATAATGCCCTTCTTGTGCTTCTGTTTTAATAATTGTTATTAGTGCGAGATCCGGTATTAGAAATATATACCCTTATCTGTTATTCAATGATAATAAAGAATATAATATGATAGATAATGTATAAAATGATACATCCCAAATAGATTGCCTAGCTTAATCACGTGGCGATGATATTAAACAATAAAATGTTTGATTAAATTTTTTGATCAAATTATTAGTTTTTTGGATTCTTCAGAAAATTCTAGACATAATTCATGTACAATGTCCCATACCTATCTTCAACTGTTTCGGAAATATTAAGTGTTTTCAGATGTAGTACAAAAATTAACATTGAATAAAGAAAATTATTTTATTTCACAAATAATGTAAAAAAAACAAAAAAAACATTAATTTCAATGTAAGAGATGTTCAAAATGTTCGCCGCGAACGTCCTGGCAACATGCTAATCTAGTATAGAAATGTCTTCTAACGTTTGTAATACATCTGAAAACACTTAATATTTCCGAAACAGTTGAAGATATGTATGGGACATTGTACACTAATTATGTCTAGAATTTTCTGAAGAATCCAAAAAACTAATAATATACAGGGGGTTGTATTTAAAATAAGAAAGTTGGTATCGGCCACTGTCACATGACACACCCTATATAATTATTTTTTTTTGAAAAAAATGCGCATCTAAAAATGCAAATCAACGTGTACAAGCGTTTTTCCCAACACGCTCTGTTTTATTCGTTATCGAATTTATTCCATTTTTCTGTTCCACACTGTATATATATATATATATATAATATATATATATATATATATATATATATATATATATATATATATAATTATAATCAAAATGAATCGTATAAACATAAGTATCCCGGTTAGAAGTAGATAAAATATTGTACAATACAAGCGAGTTAACCCCATTAAGACACTTGTGTGGTTACACAACTCGTGCTACGCACTCGTTGTGCAACTTTCACACGCGTATCTTAATAATGCTGTCAACTCACTTGTATCGTAAATAACTATTAATTCACTAGTGGAATAAAATGTTAACCACTCTGGAATTTATTCTTTCCACACACAATGCACCTAAAACTCATTTTAAAGTAAGTTTATTATAATTTTATCAAAAATTCTACATTAACAGTCATGTTTATCATTAAAGTAAAAATTACAATTATTAAGATTTTGAAAATGAAACTGAAAACCTGCACCTCCTCCAAAGGAAACACGCTCAGTCGTTATAGCACATGTGTTTGTGGACTTGTCAGGCCCTGCTGGAATATCCATTTCTGCATCAGAAACTCCGGTTTTTGTGACCCCACCAAGTATTTGTTCAGAAATATTTATTTTGTTTTGTAGTGAATCCTCAATATATCCTTCTGCAACAGAACTTGAGCGCCATCCACCATGTCTCTTTAAAACTGTCAAATCTGCCCCAGAATTTGAGAGTAGGGTTGCAGAAGAACGCTAGAAACTGTTCCCTGTATATTCAATATTGAATAACCAATACGCTGTCCCGATCTTCCACGTCATCTACGGTCATAGTCACCAGCTCGCCGATTCTACACCCTCCAGCAACACCCATAATAAAAACTACCTTTATCAATAAATATTGCTCATCAGGAGCGGCATCTAAAAAGTATTCTAACTCCTCTCTTGTAAATACCTTCGACTTCTTTGCTACGTATCCCCTATAATGTGACTTGGTAAAATTTGCCGATGTCTATTTTTTCTTTCAGAGCCAACATTTTTTTAAGTTGCGAATAGTAGGGCCATAAAGACGACGACTTTCTTGGATCGTTCGGAAATATACCTACGCCAAAATGATATTTTCGTTGACACCTTTGGCTTTCTTATTATTTCTACAGGTACAAAATGCCGTATATTCCATTTCGTACAATATTTTTGATTTCAATGGAATTACTGCTTCTGCTGCCTCATCTGCTTCTTCTATAATGCACTCAGGAACTACAACCTCGTCGTCACCGCTCAACATTTTTTCGAAACAAAAATTCTTTTACGGTTATACAATTTTCATTGACCCTTGCAAACAATTAATTACATAGTGCCCTGGCAACCATCGATCGAAGGGAAATCTCGTTATGAATTTGAATTATACCTACATTTCCTCTAAAAAGTATTCATTATTTGAATTTTCATCAAAATGGGATAAAATTTTGTATACAGCACGTGAGTTAAAAATGTTTATTCATGAGAAGAAAGTTTAACGAGTCCGTAGGGCGAGTGGGTTATTTTCTTCGAGTGACATTCATTTAACTCACTTGTATAAAATAATTTGTCCACGACTGTACTATAAATCATTCATTATACGTGTGCTTCCTGAAGTACAATTATACCTATTATTCACTAGTGTGTATAATGGTTTATTATACACTGCATGACGTCACACTCAAAACGTATGTCCAAACTTGAGACTATCATTCACATTGTTAGGTTAGTATTGTTATTAGATTTTTAGGTTTTATGTAACTAAGATAACTTTTAGGCAAATTATTAAACTAATATTTAATATAGTGTCCAACTTATTGAATATTTACTCTAATAAATTATCTATTTCATTTTTATCAGAGGGAAAGAAAGGAATGGAATCGATGTCAAGTGAAATAGTTGACGTTTACGTGAGTATGTAGTTTTCAGTGAACACAGAAAATGTTATGTCAACGCTTTTGATAACTATTTTTATTGTTGAAAATGCAGATTATTACTAATTTTTTTGAGGAAGTCGTGTGAAGAAGTATAGTATTCTACTCGCACAAAAAATAGCAATCATTTTGTGCTCGTTGAATAATATACTATTATTCACTCGAAGAAATAAACTTTCTTCTCATGAATAAACATTCATTCAACTCACTTGTTGTATAAAATAATTTAATTAACCAAGTCTACCGACTATTCGCTGATAACTCATATACATAAAATCGAAAGGTAAGAATTTAAACGGCATACAAGAATATTTTTCATAATTTATAATTTTTTGGATTGATTGGGCCGATACTTGGTGTAAATTAATAAACATATTAAAACAATGGTTAGTAATAAAAATTTACACACTTATTAAATTTTTTTGCCATTAGCATCTGAAGAAGGTGAAGTTCCACCGAAACGTGCGTCATGCATTATTTCTTTTAATAAATGTGTAAATTGTTATTATTAACCATTGTTTTAATATATTTATAATTTTGTATCAAAAAGTTGGAGAATAAATACATATTTCTATAACATAACTTTTAATCAATAAATAAGTAAGAAACACAGTTCAAGAAATTTCATTATCATATTCAAACAATAATTTTATGAATCAATACAATGATTTGAATTCACTCCCCAACCATGACAGTGTGATTTCAAATGAGGATGTAAAGGGAATCAATTATGGTGCTATAATAAAAATGGCCATGTATTTTGATGAGTCAATGATAAATGAGTATTACTTCAGATAACATAAATAGCAATAATACTTTATACAACAATTATCTTCCAATTTTCTATTTGTAGGTTTTTTCAACTTTAATGTGTTGTAGAGGAGAGGAATCGCTTCCTTTTCCAAAATTAAACGTTTTGGATACTTTCATCATCTTGGGTTGTTGACTCTTCAGATCTGCTTTCCAGTATACGGTTTGAACGGCATTTCGTCCTGTAAAAGAATATATTATTAACTGAAGTAGACTTCTCAAAGAAATATTATTATATGTATTGAAATTATGATAACAGTTATTCATCTTCATCATGTGGAATACCTTTTTATAATCAAAATAATGTTCAATAAATTGTTATAATATGCTGTAGGCCTCTAATGAACTGCCGGTACTCAGTGACAATCGTACTGATGTAGCGTGTTTTTCTCAACACGCTCTGTTTTATTCGTTATCGTATTTATTCCATTTTTCTGTGCCACACTGTATATATATATATATATATATATATATATATATATATATATATATATATATATATATATATATTTATATGTATGTGTGTGTCTGAGTGTGTGAGACTAAATATATGAAACACATCTATAAGTGTTAAGTCTATGGATTTTTTAAATAACAGGTTAGGATAGGTTAGGTTAGAAGAAACTTTGTTGTCCAAGAATGAATTTTCATACAAATCATATAGTTACGAATATTCTTCACTTGAATTAAAAGAACAAGCAGTTATACTTATTTCATATTTCATGAAATTACTCAATGCAATATAATGCAAGATAAAAACTTTCTAAACTTCTGAAAACGAATACAATAGAAATAGAAGTCAAAGTTTATTTAATCATTATAGCTGAATAAATTGAATTAAACAATTGAATTGAAGTAGAACTCCTTACAATTATTATAATTTGTTATTGTAAAGTGATATTTCATTTAATCATATTGGGGCCCTTCAAAGTCTTTATAAGCTTTCGATTTTCCCGACAGTTTCTCATAAAATGATAAGAAAATCACATTGACCCAAACTGCAGAAATCTCGTATAAATCATCGAATGATTGTAGTGACATCAATCATTTATCCACTCTTTATTATATGGTATCAATCAATCATATTTAGCTCTTCAATAAGCAGTAATTTGAAAGGGTTCAATAAAGTTGTCTTGTTTTCTATATTTTTTATCTGAACGCGCCAAGGTGATGGATAATAATTCAATGATAGATATGTGTTCATGTAATAACATATTGAAATTAATGTTTGTTCTTGAATGTAAATATTTATATAATAATCTGAGCCCTGAAATGAAGCGATTAATAATTGAATGAATTTTGAACTGAGCGATTTGAAGGAGTGTGTCTGTGAATATTCACACACACACACACACATATATATATATATATATATATATATATATATATATATATATATATATATATATATATATATATATATATATATATATATATACAGTGCTTTCATGATGAAAGGAACAAATTCATTAAAAAATTAGGTTTCTATTTCATGTTAAAATCCTCGGACATGTCGATTAGTATTTTTATTTGGGCATTTTTCGCAATAAAAATTTTGTATACAGGGTGTCTCATTCAAGAGCTATGGCTTTGTCATTAGTTTTTTTAAAGGTAATACCCTGTATATTATTTCACTTTACAATTCTACGATAAATTCTTATCACTTTTTGTGAACATACCATATGCCTCAACTCGATGGATTGCCAGAAACGGAGACAGTGGGTAATGAGAGGTACGATATGAAAACACACAAATGTAATTACTAATTTAATTTTTACATATGTTCAATCTGTTGTCCGTTTACTTCGAGACATTTTTGAAGTCGATTCAATGTTTCCCGTTGCACATTTTCAATTACTTCTGGACTGATAAGTCTTATTTCCTGCCTGATTCTCTCTTTTAGATCATCAATATTATTTGGTCTATTCAAATAAACTTTAGACTTCAAATAACCCCATAAGAAAAAATCCAATGGGGTTATGTCCGGTGATCTTGGCGGCCACTCAATCGGACCTCTCCGTCCTATCCATCTGTTGGGAAAAGTTGCATCAAGAAATTGTCGAACAGCGATTGAATAGTGAGGAGGTGCCCCATCTTGTTGAAACCATATCTCGTTATTAGGTATGTCAGGATCTTGTGGGTTAGGAAACAAAACAGCTAAAGCCGGAATGAGTTCGAACTGGAGAAAGTTCAAGTAGTCCTCTCCGTTTAGTGTTCCTTCAAAAAAATAGGGACCAACTATACGATTTCGAACAATCGCTGCCCATGTATTAATTTTTTGAGGCCGCTGTGTGTGGCATTCTTGCATCCAATGAGGATTCTCGGTCGCCCAATACCTACAGTTTTGTCTGTTGACGTGGCCATTTAAAGTAAAGGTGGCTTCATCAGAAAAAATTATGTTTGTAATGAAATTTAGATGTTGATTATGAATTTCAAGAATCTGCTCACAAAACTGTACTCTGCGGTCAAAATCGTCTTCTAATAATTCATGTACCAGCTTAATTTTATAGGGATGATACTTATTTACCTTAAGTATTTTATGCACGGACCCTACTGATAAATTGAAATTATTGGAAATTGTAGTAATGGATGTATGAGGGTTATCTTGGGTTTCTAGTAGAACGTTCAGCACTGTTTCTTCAGATACTCTCGGTGGTCTTCCTTTAGGTAAATCTCTAACGTGGCCGTATCTCCTGAATTTTGATTCAATTTTGCTGACTGTCGATCTAGTAATTGGCGGACGATCAGGATGATTTTCATTGAATAGATTGCAGACTTCTTCTTGTGAACGCACCCTATCTCCAAAACCAATCATCATAAGTACTTCAATACGTTCTCTCTCAAGTAATTGCATTTTCTTAAACAATGAAGTAGTGTAGTGCCTGGAGCGTTAAAAACGTGAAAACTGCGGACTATACAGCACCAGTGAATGAATTCAGATGGTACATGTGAAATTTCATTCTTCAGATTTAATGACAATGTTTACCTAAATTTTTTTTTGTACTTTTAATCCACATTTTAAATCTCCAGGTGCTCCACTATCTCCGTTATAATCTGGGAATCCATCAAGTTGAGGCATATGGTATGTTCACAAAAAGTGATAAGAATTCATCGTAGAATTGTAAAGTGAAATAATATACAGGGTATTACCTTTAAAAAAACTAATGACAAAGCCATAGCTCTTGAATGAGACACCCTGTATACAAAATTTTTATTGCGAAAATTGCCCAAATAAAAATACTAATCGACCTGTCCGAGGATTTTAACATGAAATAGAAACCTAATTTTTTAATGAATTTGTTCCTTTCATCATGAAAGCACTGTATATAAGGTAAGGTGGGGCAAGTGCGTTTTCGGGGTAATAACATAGTAGCCCTCTTCTGCCCTGTTAAGCTTGAATCAGAGAGCTACCATCTGCGGGTTCTGTTGCGAACTTTATAACCATAAAAACTTTGCCAGTAGAGGCGCTCCAGGGCAGTGCGCTTCAGTATTGGCGCGGTTTCAAAGTGACCATGTGATTTAGTCTCGTCTCGTGTGTCAAGTTGGAAGGAGTCTAGGTCATCTCAGTTGATCCACCACATTTTACAATTTTTTGCATATTTCTCATACTAAGTACATACTTTTAATATTGTAGTTCTAGAATAAAGTTTGCATTTAATTATATTTGTTCATTTCACCTGAGTTAGGCTGTACTATGCACTTACCTCAAAAAATTGAGGTGTCGGGGCAAGTGCGCTAGTCAACAGTGGGACAAGTGCAGGATGCTTCGCACTTACCCCCTCGCGATTTTTACTTAAGAAAAATGGAAGAAGAAGAAAGAGCAGAGAGAAGATGCTAAGACTTTAAAAAATTAATGACATGGCTATTGGTGACTGGGTCATCGTTCAATTTTTGGGCAAGAAAATGATCAATGAATTTGATAAAGATGAGCCAATGATATCACCAAAAGTTGGTAGGCGAGGGGAAGCTATTTTTAATATTGATTTATCTAGTTACAACATTCAGTGATGAATATTGTTTTACTTATTTCCTAGTTACGTAAAAGTACCAAAAATTTTTTTTTTATTGTTGTATTGACTTTTGAATTTTTTACATAATTCTGATACCCTTTTGTTAGGAAAAGTCTTGCGATTTTGTTGAATTTTTATAGTATAATGTTTGAGTTGTTCAATGGAAATAAATATATAACGTTGATCACATTTTTAAATTGATTTTTTTTTCTAACCACCCAGTAAATTTCTGTTCGACAAGCTGTCAAACTCTGTATCTCAGAGAATTGTGCTCCGATTTGCAAAAATTCAAAAACCATTCCATCAAGAATCGAACTATTTGGCACTTGCCCCGTCGTGTACTAATTAGTCTTTGTAACGTTTCGAAGGCTGGGTTATGCACTTGCCCCATTTTTTGGGGCAAGTGCATACTAAGGACCTTTTTTTTCTTTTCGTTTACGAAACATGTAAATTTCGATTTTTCGCGGAATCCTATGACACAGAACAATACAGAAGTGGTAGAAGTTTCGTTTGCAAAACTAATAATCTCTCTAGCATAAAAAGCAGATTTTATGTAGCTGTTTAAATGTGAACTCGACAAAATGTATAGCGCACTTGCCCCACCTTACCTTATATATATATATATATATATATATATATATATATATATATATTTATATATATTAATATATATATATATAATTCTTTATATATATATTTATATATATATATATATTTATATATATATATATATATATATATATATATATATATATATATATATATATATAAGAGGAGCGTAGTCGCTGACTAGTTTAGAGGAAAACTATTTGTAGGGACTGCAGCAATGTAAAATGAAACTCTTTGAAGTTTCTCCAAGCTTTCGGAATTCTTTATTCCATCATCAGGGAGAATCTATCGTGAGGATGATTACATATGTTGTGATAATACGATATAAGAAACATTAAAATTATGCTATTCGTTAAATAATCAGATACATTTTTGAAGTTATAATTAAATTTCTGAATTTAATTATAAATTTCGTTCAGAAATTTAATTATAACTTCAAAAATGTATCTGATTATTTAACGAATAGCATAATTTTAATGTTTCTTATATCGTATTATCACAACATATGTAATCATCCTCACGATAGATTCTCCCTGATGATGGAATAAACAATTCCGAAAGCTTGGAAGAACTTCAAAGAGTTTCATTTTTCATTGCTGCAGTCCCTACAAATAGTTTTCCCCTATATATATATATATATATATATATAAATATATATATATATATATATATATATATATATATATATATATACAGCGTGGAACACCAGGAACTGCATCGATCGATACCTCAGAAACTGAATGTAGGAAAAATTTGAAATTTTGGAAACTGGCTAGACCTATTGGAGCCTATTCAGCTCAAATATTTTCATTTATTGGACATTTCCGGTTATACCGGAAATAGACCCCAAGTCGCTTATTTCAAATAGGATACCCTATATATTATTACTTTTTTGAATTCTGCCAAATATTCTAGGCAGATTTTACGCATCATGTTCTATACTTGTGCCTAAGCGTTTTTGAGATATTTAAGTTTTATGTCAAAAATGACGATTGCAAGTCCTAATATAATTATCAATTGTTTCTATCGATAAGTCCTTATTACTTACTTTAGGTTGGATTCTTTGTTAAGAAGGACTCACTTCAATAGATTTTGTATAATATTTGGATAACTAATCATATAGGGTGTTCAAAAAATAAAAATCAATTTTTTCAAATAGAATTCCCCATTTTTCTAATTTTGTAGTACTAAGCATCGAAAATTAAGGTAATTTTGTGTAAGGTTATCTATACCCAAAATTCTTAGTTTTCGAAATATTGCCAATTCAATATTTTTATATGTCGATTTTGCATTTATTCATTCAACAATTAGATCTAGGATAGCCACGATCATACATTTCAAATCATCGTAATGGCACCCCGGTTAAATTATACAGACGAAAATTATTTGAAATTATTCATATTTAGGGACAATGTGATAAAGTTATTTCAAGAACGTGTGATACATTTGTGACACCATACGGCAATATTTCTTAGTTATATAAATAAATATATATAAATATATATATATATATATATATATATATATATATATATATATATATATATATATATATATATATATATATATATATATATATATATATATATATATATATATATATATATATATATATATATATATATATATATATATATATATATATATATATATATATATATATATATATATATATATATATATATATATATATATATATATATATATATATATATATATATATATATATATATATATATATATATATATATATATATATATATATATATATATATATATATTTTTCGTTCTAGGAGGTGGAGGCTGTCTTGTCTTAGTGGGTTCACACCCTGTGTGTGTGAAAAAGTCAATTTTACGAAACAAAAATACCACTGGCTTCTCTGGGCATTGTATAAAATTCAATCACTTCCTGGATTTCAACAAAACCAAATTGTTACATTCAGGTAACAAAGGAAAGCGCCTTGACCTTCTTGAAATTCTCGAAATAAGTTCCGCCCATAATAGTCAATTACCCCTTGTAAACGAACAAATTGATTTTCAGGTATCACCTTTGCTTTTGTCTGTTTTATGAAATACGATGTAATACTCTCCTGTAGTCAGTCTTGATAATGAGTTCATAACTCGAAACATTCGACTTTTCGTTACTGCTAAATACAGTATCTAAATATTTGTTATATTGTGAAACATAAGCGTTATTAAATATTGAAATGCCAAGATTCTTGAAAATTCTGTTCTCTGAACGTATAACCTTTTGCTTTACTACAATAATTCGAATTATGTCGATTGAAGAAACTATTTTCTGTATATTTCGCTTAGTCTGTCCAAATGATATTAGAGAAAAACTTATTGTCTTCTTGCGCCCCCATCAAAATGAATTCGCAGAATCTCCTCGGAAAGTCAGCTTTTTCCAGATGCTTGACTATTGAAAATGCGTTTGGGTGAAAATTATGCTTACGCCATATCCTGTGAATTGCTGATTTTGATAAACCTGCCACTACCGCAGCTTGTCTTACATACATTGTTGGGTAAGCGACAAAATATCCCAAAATGGCATATTTAATGGTTCTCATTGTTAACGAGAGGTTAATTTTTTTCCACTATATTTTCCATATTAACAGATCCAAATTTCTTAAAATTTTCAATAAGTTATCTAATAACTTCGTGATGGTTTCCGATTCTGAAGAGAGCGATTGGCAAATGTGTCACATGTCCTTGATATTACTTTATCACATTGTCCATAAATAATAAATAAATTTGAATAATCTTCATTCGTATTTATTTAAATGGTAAGTTACTGCGTCATGACAGTTTTTGGTTTTCATTGTCATCATAACTACCTAGATGTATTTAAACTCAAAATTTGTAATAAAATTATTCATTTGGCAATATTTTGAAAACTATACATTTAGGAGATATACCTTATAAAAAATTTACAAATTATTTTTATTGCCTAATACGCAAACCTACAAAATTTAAGAGGCTCCATTTGAAAAATTGACTTTCGACAGTTTTCTTAATTTCATTTCATTCCAATATGAATTTTTGAACACTACATTTTTGTCATTAAAACTTGAAAATATCAAAAAGGATAAGAATAAGTTATAGGACACGATACACAAAATCTAGTTGAAATATTGCGTAGAATAGAAATCTTTAATTATAGATAAGATGTTCTATTTAAAATAAGCAAGTAAATGTCATTTACTTATGTGGGGATACCATTCATATATATATATATATATATATATATATATATATATATATATATATATATATATATATATATATATATATAAAAAAATTAAATAATAAGAGTACAACGTGTCTAAAAACCACAAAATGAAAATAACTTTTTATTCGACTAGTTTCGCCTGTTACAGCATTATCAAGACTGAATACATGTATTCAGTCTTGATAATGCTGTAATACATGTATTCAGTCTTGATAATGCTGTAACAGGCGAAACTAGTCGAATGAAAAGTAATTTTCATTTTGTGGTTTTTAGACAGGTTGTTTTCTTATTATTTAATTTTTAGTATAAATATGAACTACCACAGATTTGATTCATCGTCCATCGAATTTATTTTATATATATATATTTATATATATATATATATATATATATATATATATATATATATATATATATATATATATATATATATATATGTATATATATATATATATATATATATATATATATATATATATATATATATATATATATATATTTAAGCGATTTTCTGCATTTTCGGTCTAAGCGGTGAATTGTTGGTTCCCAACATCTTTGGTGGGATGGCGCTCTGAATTGTTATCCAGACAGTGTTACTGACCACGATTTGTATTGGGGAACAATTAGAAATTTGTTAATTCACTCCGAGTCAAATGAGCTGCACTGATGAGATAGATAGATAGATACTTTATTCATGTTATCATACAATTTGCACTTACACACGTCAAACAAAAAAAAATGGTAATAATACAATAAGTATAGTACGAAAAAAATACAACAGATCAACTTAAAGTCCTAACATAAAAGCACATAGCATCTATAACACATATGGCAATAACTGCCCAAAAGGTGAATTAAATTACATTCAACAAATTATTGTCATCATTATTATAATTTTTTTTAAGTCAAAACATCTATACTACAATTTAAGAAATCCTCAAAAGAGTAAAAAGCATTCCTCAGTAACATGTTCTTCACCCTGTTTTCACTAGTGGTAGACTCCGCACCTCCAAGGACAAAACATTGTGAAACTTTGCAGCCAGGTACCCAGGGCCATCCTGACATCTCTTCAACCTACAGTAGGTGACAACAAAATCGTCCCGATGTCGCGTGTTATAGTCATACACATCCCTGTGAGTTCGATACAGATCCCCATATCTTCTTACATACATGACATTCTCCAGTATGTAGATACATGGAAATGTTAATATTTTTAGACGCCTGAATTCCCGCCTGCAATCGTCTCTATACCCCAGTCCAGAAACGATTCTTATTGCCTTTCTTTGCAAAGCAAAGATTCTTCGAGCCTGGGGTGCATGTCCCCATGCAAGGACAGCATACACTATAGCAGAATGGAAAATGCCAAAATAAGCAGTCCTTAGAACACTCTCCGAAACACATCCAGCAAGTCCACGCATCGCCAACAGACAACTTCCAAGTTTTTTGGCTACTGTTGTAATGTGAGCCTCCCACGTTAACTTAGGATCGAGGTGAACGCCCAAGAATTTAACTTGGGTAATATTTTCATTGACAGTGGCGGTATCCCTCATTGAAAAAATTATCTTATTTGTTTTATTTTTATTAAGAAGCAGCATATTGGTGTTAAACCAAGCCTCAACCCTCCTCTGCATCATCACCAGACCATTCATCGCTCCCTCAAGTGACTGCGTGGCTAACGACGCCGTCGTATCATCCGCAAAGAGCGTGTACTTTGTACCATCATCCCTCAAAGGTAGATCATTTATATATATTATAAAAAGTATGGGTCCCAAAACGGATCCTTGGGGCACTTCAATAGTCACTTCACTCTACGCAGACGACACGTCGCCAACCCTCACAACCTGAGTTCTGTCCGAAAGATATGAATTTAAGAGCATTATACTGTCTAGACTAAAATGATAAGCTCGCAATTTCTTTAGGATGATATCATGTGGTACGCAGTCAAAGGCCTTGCTCAGGTCACAGAACAGCGCAGCACTTAATTGTTGGTAGTCAAACGACCGAAGAATATACCCTACGAGGTCCAGAATACCCAACGTGGTGCCTTACCCTTACGGAACCCAAATTGAGAGTCAGTAAAGTATTTATTTTCTTCAAAGTAATGAACTATTCTAGATGACATACACTTCTCGAAAACCTTTGATATAATTGGCAAAAGAGAAATTGGCCTATAATTTTCGGGCAGTGCAGTATCGCCTTTTTTGAATATAGGGGACACTAGAGCCCTTCAATGGAGTTGGAAAAATATTTTCCTTAAAACATGCATTAATTAGTTTTGTTAAGGGATAAATGATAATGTCCTTCACTGTTTTTATCAACTTAACATTCAAACCGAATATATCATAACTATTTTTATTATGCAGGCTGTTAATGATGTCTCTAATTTCATTGTATGTTACTTCATGAAAAGAGAACGAAACACCCGAATGAGGGACGTCTCTTAAAGGCTCCACAGGATTCGCATGAGACGCAGGAATTTTTTTGATCAAATCTTGAGCAATGTTCGAAAAGTACATGTTAAACTCATCTGGTGTAGTCTCACATGCTTTTTGGTCTTTTTTCATAGAGCCCCGTTGTTGATTTATAATTTGCCACATACACCTTGTTGGGTTATTTGAGTTATTTATTAAGTTGTCATTGTTTCTTATTTTTGCATCACGTATGGCTCTTTCATATACTAACTTGAATCTTTTATATTCAAAAGAATATCCTGGTTGTCTGGACTGTCTACTTACATCTCTCAGCAAATTCAAGTGCTCCCTCATAGCCCGTAGGGCATCGTTAAACCAACTAATCCGACCACCTTGGTCTGGCCTCACCGTATATATTGTTTTAGGAAATGATTGAATATATGCATCCCTAATGAGCTCCATAAAACAATCACATTTGACATCAAGACCCACATCATCCTCACTCACAAAGTCCCACTCACTCCCCGCCAAATACTCATAGAACTTAAACAAACCTGCCTGTGTTATAGGTCTACATACTTTTTTGGTCTGGCATATATACTTCGGTCGCTCTGCTAGTGCAAATCCGAGCAACTGGCCTAAATGATCCGATATACCGAGATCCACAACCATTCCTAATTGAGGATCCGTATCAAAATTAACAAAGATATTATCCAGGCATCTATCTCCCCTAGTAGCTTCATTTATTTTTTGATATAGTCCGAAACTCTGCATTATATCGCATAGCTTGAGAGCCTCGACCTGATTTGTGCCAAAGTGGACATTAAAATCCCCAGCTACAATAATTCTTTTATTAAAGCTGATCCTGTGGAGAACACCCTCCAACTGGTTTAGAAAGGTGTCAAAATTTCCCTGTGGCGGTCTGTAAACAGTTAAAACATATAGGTTCAAGCTATTCATAGAAATACCACACAATTCAAAACATTTTTCAACATTGAAACCATTGAGAAAATCTAAACTATTTGGTTTACAGTCCCTTGTTACAAAAATTGCAGCCCCTCCTCCTATACCCTGTGTTCTAGTGGAGCAGCTTCCCAGTTTATAGCCCTCAAGTTGAAATGCTTCCATCTCACCCATCGAGAGCCAGTGTTCAGTTATGCACACTATTTTGATATCCTTGTCAACAAGAAAAGCTTCAACTTCTTCTCTTTTATTTCTTAGTGATCGAACATTAGCATGTAGAATCCTCAGTACTTGTTTGCCTGTCGGTGGTTTGCAGCTATGTTGGGTTTGTTTCCTTGTTTGGAAGTCACCTTTGGATGGCGCTGTAGATTCAGAAAATGGTTTACTGAAACTCCTTTCGGCCATAGCTCTGGACACATGAAGTTATCTCGAGCGATAAAGGGAACTACCAACCTGGAAGAACTGCGTTGTCTTGATTTTAAAGTTTTCATCTTTTCACAATTGCATCCCTCATCCAAGTTTCTGTTTTTCAAATGTGTTAAGATATCTGATCTAATAAGATCGAAACAGCTGTATGCAGATTTTGAGTCGGGGTGACTTGACAATTCCTATAATTCACCGTTCGATTGTGAATGCAGATCTCGCGTTGCTGAATACGTATAACCAGCTTCCTTGGAAAGTTGTTTGATAATTTTTTAAATTATTAAAGAATTTTCCTTGTTCACTTTATGTAATGTTTTTAATATTTCTTATGCGCCGTAGGATGCACGTCATTTTCAGTTGACTAAGGGCTGCGTTCAACAATAGTAATACTTTCATAGTCCTCACAATTAGTAAGTTACTACTTGTATATATGGCTGCACTAGGAAACATTGATTTCATAGGCTATTTACTGTTGAAGAGGCACAGTCTCATAATTAATTAAACAACGACATTTGGCCTAACACAATGAACACAAATCGAGAAGTTGAAAATATCTGAATTTATCGTATAGTGCGATGCGCCAATGAGTTCTACACAGAATCTCACATGGTATTGTTTTATCACGTACCTATGGATTTAGGCAGGAAATTTCCATTTCGCAACAAAACGAGGGATACGTGCAGAAGATTTTCTTAAGAAACTGATATATTTACATGACATTTTTGAAGATGTGAATTCCAATAATCACTCTCTGCAAGGAGAAAATCTTTTGAAGTCAACGGATAAAATATCAGCATTTATTGGAAAAATCAAACTATGGAGGATGAAGCGAAATGACGATAATATGGAATATTATTTTTCAATATAGCAGCAGTTTTGACGTGAAACGCGCTTCAAGATACGTAAAGAATATCGAGTTATCTTGAAATAAAGGTTTGAAAGCCAAATGTAGCAGCATGGAATTGACCGAATTATGGATACCAGTGAAATATAACTACCCCCTTGTAAATGTTAAGGCTCAGTTGATTTTGATTCCATTTTCATCAGTGTATCTGTTCGTAGTAGGTTTTTCGTCGGTCACTGTAATGCAAAATAAGTATTATTCTCTCTCTATCTCTCTAGGGCTCAACAGTCCTAGAGGACCTTGGCCTGTCCTATACTATACCTCCATTATCCTTTCTGCCTCGCAACCATCCCCTAATATCTAACTACTAGCATTTTTCGTGCTACCATCTTGATGGTGTCCCCTCGCATCTGTCTTGATCTTCCTCTGGTCCAAGCTCCTGAAAATTGGAACTGATAAATGAGCTTCGGAGCTCTCTTCTCTTTCATCCTCACTATGTCCTCAGACCATTTCAGTGTAAGCAACTTTACGAAGGTAATTACACCCGGGCTTCTGTATAATGCTCTCAGCTCATGATTATATCGTCTACGACATCCTTCTGCATCCTGTATTGGTATAAAGATTCTTGGGAGTATTTTTGTTTCAAATCTTGAATGAGTTTCCTCAGACTTTTTCTTGATGGTTCAGCACTGGTTGCCATATGCTGCTATAGGTCTAATTGAAGGTTGATATAATCAGATCATTGATGGCTTGCTTATTAGGGTTGATTTAATTGAGTTACATAGGGTACAATATGCCTTTTTTGAGGCTATAATTGAGTGCTGTATCTCTTCCGTGATATCGTTTTTATAATTCATTTGAGTTCAGAGTTATTTAACGTCACGCACTACTTCGAAGATCTTGTCTTCCACTTGTATATGTTTTCCAATCCCCAAAATTGATTTGATGGAAAGGAATTTTGTTTTCTCTTCATTAACGACTAGTCTCGTTTTCTTTGCTTCCGTTTTCAGCTTCTGGTAGACGTCTTTCACCTCTGTAACTGATCTTCCTATGGTGTTTAAGTCATCTGCATTTACCACCATCTAATGTAATTTATATGATATTGTTCCTACTGTATGGACCTTTACAGCTCTTTCCACTTCCTCTAAAACTAGATTGAATAAGGCCGGTGCCAAAACTGAAAAGTAGGTAGGAATACAGCGAAAATAAAATTGGAAACAAAAATGAGGATGGGTGTGTAATGATTTGCAGGCTCATCCATCACATTATTAATTAGTTTCATGTTATTTAAATGAAAATAAAAATATTGAATAACGGAAATAATTGGGTATAACGTTTTTTTCAAACGGGAATAACCCTAAATAATTGTTGTAGTGTCAATTGAGGTTTTATATTCTTCATTTATTCGAAGTGAATATTTCTTTCCGTTTGCAATATCTGGTTTGGTATATCTGAAGAAAGTAATTATAGTGAGTTTTCTCAGTAGATTTCGCCATAATTGTGTATGTTTTGAATTTGACGAATAATTAGTTGAATACTAAAATTAATTAATCCCGCTGGTTGCGGGATATATTTACTCCGCCTTGAGATTCATCTTCAAAGCCTCCCAACAACTAAGGTATTTTAAGAATTTCATTTCTCTTACATGTGTCATCAACCACATAATCCATTTTCAGGCTTTTAGTATAATAATAAGGATATCGTTTACGAATAGGATTTTAATTCTAATCTGGCATATTATTTTACTAGAAAACCATTGACGTTCTGCCTAGAAGTAGGGGAGACCGGGTACAAAAGTAACGGCGGGTCGAAAGTAACAAATGCTCTGTAGGTTTAAAGAATTGTCAAAACGCCACTTAGCTGCTGTCAGGTGATAGCCAGTGGCGCCACCTTCAGTTGCATTCAATCGCCGCTCGCGCCACGCACTGTTAGATCGTGTGAGAGGACGCTACGTGATTTCACAAATCAAAAGTAAATTTTTTGACGTTTACTTATTTAATGTTTATGCAGTATTAAGGGATGATATTAATCTGAATATTTGCTTAATGATACTCGATTAGATTCATTTTACAGTGCTTAAATTCGTTTTTGTCTAGCATGTTCCGTTTCAAGGCTATCTTACATGTTCTAACAAAAATGCTGTATGGTACAAAAGTAACGCAGCCCTATGGGTACATAAGTAATATGTTACTTTTGTCCCCATATTGATTTACTTTTTATGTGTGTGTGTTTATTTCAACAAAATGCCGCGACAACGCATAATAACCACCGCACGAATAACAACTAACATGGAAGTCTATCAAAAAGCGACTGAAGAGCATTTTAATGATGGTGAAAAAATTAGAGCCATAGCAAAAAAAAATTGAATGTCTGCCATGTTACATTACATAGATATATAAAAAAATTTAAGCTAGAAATACTAGCGCAGTTGTAGACAAGGAAAATAAATAAGGCGACGAAGATTGCTTCTACTTCGTTTATTTAAAAAATTTTAGCAATAGTCGACTGAATGAGCAAAGTTTACATTGTTTCGAATGCAAAATGTGGTCTCATAGGTACTGAATGCGTCAATGAATTATGTGTGCCATAATTGCGAGTCTGAATAGAGAAAACTGACACTGAAAATTTTCCAATAAATACCTATTTGTTTGATTAAATATGTCATATCATATTCATTACAAACCCCTTTGCCCTGTTACTTTCGACCCACAACGTGTTACTTTCGGCCCGCCAACGTGGTCGAAAGTAACAAATGACAAATTTTTTTAAAGTTTCTGTGATTCATGCAAAATACACAATAATAAGGTAATTTAAGATGCTAATGTATAGAACATAAACGGAATTTATGTATGGCTATATCAATTTCACCGAAATAGTAATACCTAACGAGAAACCAAGGCGAAAGTACAAAATGTTACTTTTGTACCCGGTCTCCCCTACCCCGATTCTGCTGTTATTTCCTGCTCTTACAACCGAATTCCTGATAGAAACATTTGTTGGTTTTATCGGACGTTGAAGAGAGAAACTGTATTAGGACACTGGATGAGTACCTATTTAAATCACTATTTAAAGCCTGCCTTTTCTTTTTCACTATAAGTAGATTTACTCATAATTTCTTCGAAAGTTTTATTGCGTTCACTTTGTTAATCTTTACCATTCATTTTCCTTTCATTATCAATAGAAAAACACCGCTTATACTCATTTACATGTAATTGTAAAATTTCATGTGAATGAATACATTCATAAGTACTTTTATAGTATATTATTCTTCATATATTACATATAAACATCTTAAGTAGTTGAAAACTACAAACAGGCATTGGTTGTTGATTTGAAAGGGATATAAAGATTATTTTCACATTATAAATTGCGTTTTAGTGAATCATTTCTTTCAGAACCTTTATATGATAATTTTGGTGTATTATTAAGGGGGCCCGGAATTGCAAACTATCTGGCGCCCTAATATTATTTGTACCTACTATATTTTGAAGAATTAAGAACCTACCCCTTCTCCACTATAGTTCGTGAGCACACCCCCTTAATCTTATTTATGTTTGTTGGAAATAATGAAATAGACTTGTCACCCTCTATATTGTCAAGGATATTAAAAAAATGAATATTTTTTTAATATCAAGTTAGTTTTAAAAATAAATGTAGTTGATTGATTGTCATATTATTAGAATATAGTAAATGTTGAATTCTCAATAAATTGTTCTCAAAAACTTGAGTTCATTAGGTTATGGGCTTTTACGCACTGTATTAAATAAAATTTAGAAGCTATTTTATTTAAGAAATACAATAGAAGACTAAGTTTAAGATGTCTGGTCAATCAGTCTACAGAGTAGAAAAATTGGAAGGTACAAAGAATTATGGAACTTGGAAGTACGCGATGAAGATGTTACTTATAAGAGAAAAGTTATGGAAGTCTATAGAAAGCGACGATATAGATGAAGAGACCGATCAACAAGCTCTGGCTGCAATAATTTTAAACATTTCTCCAAATATTTATGTACGCACTAAATCTGCAAAAACAGCTAAAGAAGCATGGAGTAAATTAGAAAAAGCATTTGAAAGTTGTGGTTTGCGACGTCAAATTTTGCTTGATCGTCAACTTCAAACAACAAGGTATGGTGTTTTTTCAAAAATGGAAGATTATATAAACAAAATGTTAGAAATACAAAATGAATTAAAAGGTGTTGGTAGAGACGTAGAAGACGAATATATGGCATTTAAATTGTTAGCAAACTTACCAGGAGAATATGATTCACTCGTAATATGGTAAAGGATTTGGGGTCAGCACATCAGTGTCTTGGAATAAGAATACACAGGGATAGAACGACAGGAATAGTAGCTTTAGATCAAGAATCTTATATAAAATCAATTTTAAAAGAATTTAATATGGAAGACTGTCATTCTGTTAAGACACCTATGCAGACTGATGTAAAATTATGCAAAGAAATGGAATCAAAAACATCACAAGAAATAACACATATGAAACGTGTTCCTTACCGAGAAGCTGTTGGCAAACTTATATATTTGTCACAGTGGACAAGACCAGATATAAGTCATGCAGTATCTGTTGTGAGCAAATTCAACAACAACCCTGGATGTGCTCATTGGGTTGCTGTAAAAAGAATTTTACGTTACTTGAAAGGGACTATGAACAAGAAATTGGTATATCAAATGAGTAAGACGAAAGAAATCATTGGTTTTTGTGACTCGGATTGGGCAGGTGATTCAGATGATCGCAAGTCGTATGCTGGTTATATTTTTAAATTGGGAAATTCAACAATATCTTGGAATTGTAAAAAACAACCCACTGTAGCCTTATCGACTACGGAGGCTGAATATATGTCACTGAGCCATGCCACAAAAGAAGCACTCTGGTTACATCAAATATTTGATGAATTGAATCTTGATAACATTTTTAGTAGGCCAATACAGATTTATTGTGACAACAGAGGAGCAGTAGAACTTTCTAAAAATAATATTCACCATGGAAGAACTAAACATATTGATATACGGCACCACTTTATAAGAGAAGCATTAGAAAATGGAAAAATTTTAGTTCAACCGATAAGAACAGATAATATGAAAGCAGTTGTTTTGACAAAATCACTCCCTGTTGAGAAATTTATCAAATGTTATCATGATTTTGGTTTAATGGACATTGAAGAATATTTTTGCGAAGATGACAAGTAGGTGGGGTGTTGGAAATAATGAAATAGACTTGTCACCCTCTATATTGTCAAGGATATTAAAAAAATGAATATTTTTTTAATATCAAGTTAGTTTTAAAAATAAATGTAGTTGATTGATTGTCATATTATTAGAAAATAGTAAATGTTGAATTCTCAATAAATTGTTCTCAAAAACTTGAGTTCATTAATGTTAACCGTTCATAAAAGAATTTTATTTGTCCTTTTAGTATCAGAAAAAAACGTAACATGGGTTCTATTAAATTTTATATTTCTATTACGATTAGTCATACTTTAACCTAAATATGCTTGGGTAGTGCGTCGAATAATTTCAATTGAAAAAGGGCTCCGCGACTGGAAAATGTTTGAGAACCTCTGTAACTAAATATTATTTCCTAGGTAATCAGAATCGGAGAATTCCTTAACCCTTTAATGCATGATTTTTTTAAAATTGATTAAAAAAAAGGTACAGTGGGAAAAAGACATATATTTCATCAGAAAAATATTTGAAAAATTAAAGCACAATATTCTTTGTCAAAAAAAAAGAAAAACTGGTTTGTGCCAAATATGGCACAGCATGCAAAATGAACTAAAAATATTTTATACAGCCAATATTTCATCTTCATCTGATATTTTGTCTTCACTTTCATTTTGATTAAAATTATTTATAACTACATTTTTTTTATGCATAAAATAACTTGGGATCCATATAGGGTTGCCAACTCTCCCGAATTGCCCGGGAGACTCCGGTAATAATGGTTATCCTCCCGACCTCCCGGGTTACAATAATTTCTCCAGTTTTTCTGAAATTATACGTAACCGTCGCTGTAACAAAACTTCGATCTTTGATGATTATGATTTTATGGTGAAAAACCGTCAAATATTAGATACTGCTCGAAATCAAATTGAATATAAATTTAAAATTGATTGACAATTTCTTAGACCCCCCCCCCTTAGTGGATTTATAAAATTCTGCCGGGTTAGTCCTGTCGAGAGTTGGCAACCCTAGATTCATAATATATCAGAAAAAGATTTCTTTCACATCTTCTAAATTCATAATCGGCAGATATAGTCAAGTCAGATATACTTTTGAACTGCATAATGTTCCATATATGGCACAATATGGTCAAGTCAGATATACTTGAATTGCATAATGTTCCATATATGGCACAAAGTGATTTTTAGATGAAAAATGTCAATTATTCAAAAATACGAGTACTTGCCACTATGAGGCAGTTACTAGAAGTATATTTTTTACAAAAACAATTTTTATTGGGTAGAAAGTTACGTGGATGAACTCAAAACTATTATTACTCAATCTACAATAATACTGACAAGCAGCTGATTCATCGTCATCATTTTGAAAAACGTATATAACTGCGAAATAATTACAGAGAGGGAGCTGCCTCTTTGGAAATATGTTTGTATGTGCCAGAAATGGTAATTCATGCGAATAAAGTAATATTTCTCTGACGTATGTATTAAAGAGATGTAAAACATTGGTTTGTGCCATGTTTGCCACATTATGCAACAAGGGGTTAAAATTTTAAAAGCAATTAATGCAAGTGCTGGTATCATAAATCAAACCAGTAGTACGAAAATTGGATTAAAAAAATACCATGACAGTCCATTCCAAGGTCCTAATTGTGAAACGCTAGCAACTCATTTGGGGTTTCATTTTCCGAATTATGTCAGGGAAATCTCTAGAGAGAAATAACGCACGTTTAATAAAATGATATGACGGAGAACGAGATTCTTATCATTAAATGAAAACATCAAATTGAATTAGACATACGCTTGGCTTTTCGGCGAATTTGAAATGAATGAAATTCTGTATTCAGGAATATCCACCCTTCTAAAATTCTTGGAAAAATATAATCTGATAGAGGAATGGTTCCTTGAAATCTACGACAAGCATTTACCAGTACCTACCGTGCGTAGGATTTTTTTATAACTCAGCTTCCAACGGAAATGCCGTAAACTATACGGGTGCTTGAGAAAGCGCGCAACAGGTGGAGAAAAACTTCGAAAGGGGGAGTGAATCCTCACGAGCCGCACGAGTGGAAAGCACAGGGAAAAGTTATCGAAACTGCCTTCCCTTCTGTCATAAAGGTGGTCCTGTCCTCATTTGAACGTTATTTGCTGGCTGCTGTCGAAACGGCGCGACACGCGGGTATAAAAGGTGGTCTTTTGAAACTTTTCTCGAAGTGTGAGATTCTGCATTAATTTTTTGTTGTGCTTTGGTTGGAATCTGAAATGTCGGTAAGTGGGATTGAAATCTTCCTGAAGAAAGTGATTGTTGTTATGTTTTTTTTTTTGAATAAATTATGATTTTTAGAAAAGGTGACTGGAAAAAAACATCTTTTAAAAATGTTTTTCTTGAAATCATTATTCCTTATCAGCAAAAACAATATTTTTAATACTTTTCAATGTATTGATATTAACTGATATATATATATATATATATATATATATATATAGATATATAGATATATATATATATATATATATATATATATATATATATATATATATATATATATATATATATATATATATATATATATGTATATATATATATATATATATATATATATATATATATATATATATATATATATATATATATATTATATATATATAGATATATATATATATATATATATATATATAATATATATATATATATATATATTTGAATAATTCTTAAATTGTCATTTATTTGTATTTTTTAGCAATAACAGGCCGATTTTATCAAACAGTTAATATTTCGTTATGAAATTCGTAACTTTCTCAAAACTTTCAAACGATTGAAATTAATTTGTCTTTTATGAATTAAAAAAATGGAGAAGTCAACAAATAGATAACTGTCTTTCATTAAATGTTTTGAGGCTGTGGATTCAGTTGTCAATTACGTACTATTCAGTACAATATCAGCAGTCATGTCTGCTGATATTAGATGACACGAAAAACCACAGAAACTTTCAAACACATAATATACAAAATAGATTCTCTTTTATAATGATTCAAGAAGAAGTTTTTGAAAGTTCAAAAAAGGGAAAACTACATGTTTTATCGAATTTCTTGCGGCTGTAGCCATTTTACCAATTATTACCTTCTATTCAGTCTAATAAAACATACAAATAATGTGAAATATAATTCTAACTTTAATTTCGCCAAAATTTCAGAAAAATAAAAAAAGCAAAAATTTTAGAAATGTTGCATATTCGAAAAAATTGAACATAAGTAATGAATGATAGAACTGATATGAAACATTCAAAACATTCAAGTACAATAAATACAGATTCAATTTACCTAACAAACAAGATGAAACAAAACACAACCATTAATCCAACAAACACAAGCACAGACAACAAAAAGTCTCTAACCATTACTTTCTCGTATGTAACATATTTCAGTTCTTCAACACCATCCATATCTTCAGAAAGTCTATCCTTTACTTTCTAATATTAGCAGACCAGACTGCTGATATTGAACTGAATAATACGTAATTAGTAACACAGCCACACAAAATTTAATTAATTATAGTTGTCTGTTCTTTGACTTTCTAATGTTTTTAAAATTCATAAATGTTAAATTGAATTTAATTATTCTGAATTTATGAGACAGTCGAGTTTTTAACTCGAATGGCCAATTATTGCTAAAAAAGTATATGTATATATATATATATATAAATATATATATATATATATATATATCTATCTATATCAAGGCTGCCCAACCCCAGGCCCGCGGGCCACGAAGTGGCCCACGGACGTATTTCGAAAGGCCCGCCGCCCGCTTAAGCAAGTTTAAATATTGCCTTTCAAAAGGACATGCAGTTAGATGATAATATTATGGACCCAGTAGTACGCTGCATAACTTACAATACTTACATACACTTTCCTACACTCGAAGATTTGAAAGAGTAGCTCAATATCGACACTATCCATTGAACTAAGTACGAATCTAAAATTAGTTGCTTATTTATGTCGTTTATGAGCAGATTCCAGGACTTCGAAAATATAAAAACAAATTTACAAATTTTTGTGAATCCTCTTACGATCAGTTTGATTGAAATATTGCTAATATTCAGTTGAAACTCACAAATCTGCAATATCATTGTGCACTAAAAAAACTTTTTTCAGAAAAAATATCTTTACAGTTAGAAACTTCTTAAAAAGTATTTGTAAATTTTTGGAAACTGGTACCAAAAGAAGATTTTCCTGCAATAACTGACCTGGCCTTTCAATTTTCAAGTAGTTTCGGTTCAATAAATGTTTGTTAAAAGATTTTTTCAAATCCGAATTATATGAAAAATAAATACCGCATGTCCCTAACTGAGCAACATATTTTTTTCTGATTTGTTGTTACTGTCAACATCTGATTTGACGCCCAATAAAGGAAAATTATTGAAACAGAAACAATTTCAGAAATTACATTAATTGTGCCAATTTTTCAGTTTGAGTTTAATTTTTGTTAATTGTATTTCTTCAATTGGCAGAATATACAGTTTATATTATTATTTTAATTGAACTTATAAAATTTAACTTTATCAAATTAAACAAGTATTTCAGAATGTTACATTTCTTTCATTCCACAATACCTTAATTTAAGTTAGGCTTATTGTTATAAGAAATAACGAAAATACGAACTGTCAGTGGTCAGTGGCCCGCCTGTGATTTTTGAATTGTTCATTTTGCCCTAATGTTGAAAAGGTTGGGCAGCCTTGATCTATATAAATATATATATATATATATATATATATATATATATATATATATATATATATATATATATATATATATATATATATATATATATATATATATTATATATAAATATATACATATATATATATATATATATATATATATATATATATATATTATATTCATTTTCATAGATATATATCTGATATTTTAGAACCTTTTTTCATTAGAAAATAAATATCTAACACTGTTTCTGTCTAATAATTGTTACTTCAGGTACCCATTCCAAACTGTTGATTCGATGCACTATCTAACTTTAAATTTCAGAGAATTTTAATATCTTTAACAAGTCCTCATAGCAAACACTTCCGCGTTATAAATGTCAGCACTACAGCAGTAATTTTTGGGAATTTTTTTTTCTATAAATTTTCTCTGCAAAACAGAATAGAACAAATTTTAATCATAAAAATTCATAACATAAAAAATCATGTTGTGGAATAAGTAATGTTTCACACTCAGCTTCACTTTACTGTGGTGATCTGAGGAATCAACTCGGAGATTTTCCTCCAATGGAGATTTGGAAAATATTGCAATAAATATTAATTAATCGACTTACCTTTCATCTTAAACTTGAAATGATAACACTTCTATTATTCACTAAGCTGTTGGTCTTCATAATGAATTTAAGCCAAACCTTTTAATATTTCTAAAAGTAATTATCAACATTGAATTTATTAACTGAGATTGAATTCTCGCATATCACTTGGTGATACATCATAAAGAATAAAGTTTAAACTTTAAAATAAAACACACTTGGTTTAAGTTTCACTATATCAAAAAATATTTAGATACTGTATTCAGCAGTAAAGGATAGTCGACATGTTTCGAGTTATGAACTCATTATCAAGACTGACTACAGGAGAGTATTACATCCTATTTTATAAAACAGACAAAAGCAAAGGTGATACCTGAAAATCAAATTGTTCGTTTACAAGGGGTAATTGACTATTATGGGCGGAACTTATTTCGAGAATTTCAAGAAGGTCAAGGCGCTTTCCTTTGTTACCTGAATGCAACAATTGGGTATTGCTGAAATCCAGGAAATGATTAAATTTTAAACATTGTTCGGAAAAGCCAGGGATATTTTTATTTTGTAAAATTGACTTTTTATGTTCTTCAACACAAATATTTATAGTCCTTCCTGTTTGTCTAATATAGAAAGCAGGACATTCGTCGCAAAATATTTTGTAAACACCACTGTTTTCTCCGATGTTAGATTCTTCTTTATTATTGTCCAAGAATGACTTCAAGTTTCTTTTATTTGTAGTCATTAGAAGTCATTATTGGTCAATAATGAAGAAAAATCTAACATCTGAGAAAATATCGACTATCCTTCACTGCTAAATACAGTATCTAAATATTTTTATATAGTGAAACTTAAGCCAAGTGTGTTTTATTTTAAAGTTTAAAGTTTATTCAATTTATTGTTATTTACACTTGACGATTGTTTTGTGTAAAGTTTGATTGACTCCTATACATTTAATTCATGTTCAATCGAGAATATAAAGATGATCCCTGATTTTCGGAATTCTTCAGTTTAGAGCTCCACAGAAATAATCAGCAATCTAACAATGGCAAAAAGAAAAAATGTCTTTCTTTGTTGGGAGCATCTTAGCGGAAATCGAACTTTTCACCATAAAAGGTATCAGAAAGCCCAGACGCAGAATGAATCGCACTTAATACAAAATACAGGATATTGAGTTCTGAAATAAGAGTTACTTGGTTAGAAATAAAAAAGATTCTCCAGCGTAGAGAATGCAGTGCAATGTTTTTAATGATTCGTCTGAAAATTATCATTCTTATGATTTTGCAGTTAAGAATTAACTGTAAATGATACATTTATGTCCGCGTATATTTTATATATATATATATATATATATATACGAGGATGTATTGATATCTAGTTAGCCTAGACCAGTTTCCTGAACTGCATAAACAAAATATTGCGTTACCATAGCAACGAACAATAACTTATAAGAAGTGTCAGTGTAAAGTTTGACGTCAAAAAAGTAAACCAGAATTACGCAATCAATTAAAAGAAAAAATATGTCCACCGAAAATGTGAAAATCGAAAAATTGGAGTATCGAGCCATCATCAAGTACCTGTATTTAAAAGAGTTAAGAGGTAAGCAGATTTACGAAGATATGCTTAATACCCTTGGTGATCAATATCCTTCGTATGCGACCGTGAAAAATTGGACTGCAAGCTTCAAAAGAGGTAAATTTGGTCACATGAAGAAGTCAACAAATAATATCAATTTAAATGTCGGTCGGCGTCAAATCAGTGATCCTGCGCAGGTTACCGAAGTATTTGGCCACTAATTCTCCGATTCTTGCCTTATCAACCTACAAAAATATTATGGAAACAGTAAATCTAACTCGTGTACATGTCCTGGTTTGTCGGATGAAAATTTCTTTTTTTATCCCATTGATCCAGAGGAGGTCGTTACTGTCATCAAAAGCTTGAAAACCAATTCTGGTACCGGTCCTGACGGCCTTCCTGCTAAAATCCTAAAAGCAATTAGTTCTCAGATTTCTGCACACCTTTCTCATTCATTTAACCAGTCAATTATATCAAGTCGATTTCCTGAGGGTCTTAAATTGGCTAGAGTTATAACAATTCACAAAAAGGGTGATCCATCTGACATTGTTAACTATCGACCAATTTCTCTACTGAGTACTATATCAAACGTATTTGAGAGGATTGTTCATAGTAGAATGATAAATAATTTGAACAAATATTCTATAATATCTAACTGCCAACATGGTTTTCTACATGGAAAATCAACGCAAAGTGCGACTTGCCAATTCTTTGAGGTGATTTATACCTGCTTGGACGATGGCTTATATGTTGCGGGACTGTTCTTTGATGAATCACAGGCTTTCGATTGTCTGCAATTCAATTTTATTACAAATAAGCTGTACAGTATGGGGTTTACAGGGGGTTTTCTTGACTGGATCTCCAGTTACTCGTCTGACCATTCATTGTTTGTCGAAAACAAAAATTGTAGATCTCGAAACTATCCAGTATCTATTGGGGTTCCACAGGGTTCTGTTTTGGGTCCTCTAGTTTTCTTACTATTTGTTAATGATGTTCCTGAATTTGTTAATACTGACTCAGTCACCCTATTCGCCGATGACACATCATTGGTCGTATCGGCTAAGCGTATTGATGGGCTCAAGACAATGTGAGAGACTGTTGCAGGGATTCTCGGACTGGTGTTACAGAAACTCACTCATGCTTAATCTCACCAAAACTGAATTAATCTACTTTCAACTACGTGAATTCAGCTCAGATGTTCCACTTGTCTAAAACACATGCTTCCTCTGGAGAGCTTACTCACAATTTATTACGCATTAGTCTACAGTCACCTTAGCTACAATTTAGTTCTATTGGGTGGCTCATCTGGATCTGTTCAAGTTTTTGCTGCACAGAAGAGAATTTTTCGCCTCATTTTCAACTTGAAACCTTATGAAACCTGTCGTCCAATATTTGAGCGTCACAAGATTTTACTATTACCTTGTATCTATATTTTGAACTGTTTGTTATTGGTTCGCCAAAAGCTGTCGGATCTTAATACGCTTTCCAGTTTCCACGGTTACGAAACGCGACATACTAACACAATACGTATTCCATTTCACAGAACAACCAAGTTTGAATTATTTCCGACATATGTAGGTATAAAGCTGTATAATCACCTACCAAACCGGATGCGTAAATATATTTTTTACTATGGCACAGCGGAGTCTTATGCTGTGTCAGGGTAAATAATGTAATTTCAATATGCCATTTTTAATATTTTATTCCTTACTGCGTTACAGCGAAGCGCTAAGTACGCAGTAGTATTTATGAATTTTACGCCGGCAAGCGTTGAAAATATTCTCTACTGCATTTGAGCGGACTTGATGACACATGCAGTAGAGTTTACGGACCTTGGATGCAAGTATTTGGCGCCTTATCAATAGAGAGATATCGGTAAAACGAATAGCGTCTGTGAACGTTATTAACGTCCTGCGGTATTGGTTTTACGTCGAGCGGTATTTTGGTTTTATTTAACAGTTATCGGCAGCGATGTTTTACCGTGCCCTAATTCACAGAACCCGCGCTATTCGAAAATGTGACTTAACCTTTTAACCTAGCTTTATGCTTTATTGTTATCGTGTCTTTTGTTTGTTTTTAATTGAATTTTGATTGTTCCGATAAAAGACGAAAATCATATTTGTTATATAGATTCATTTTATTTTCAATACTTTTTCCTAACTTCCACTAGAATCTCTGCAATGGATGAAGATCTTGAAGTGATAATTATTGGTGGTGAAAATGATTAAGACATTGAAGCCGCTATTTTGATGAACATTATAAGGGATCAACAAGATATTGATGCCCAACAGCGTTTTTCGTTAGACGAAGTTCCAGGCGAAGACTGTACTTTTTTGTTCAGGTTTGACAAATATGATATTTACAGATTGTATCATGCTCTACAGATCCCAAAGTTCGTATTTTATTAATTTACCATTCTTTAAAAATCAAATGAAGGAATTAAAACAGTCGTACGTTTATAATGGTAGTAAGTACAAAAAAACAACAAAGTTACATAACCTGTAACATGAAAAAAACGCTGCGCATGCCCGGTTTGTTAATTTGTTAGGCGCTATTTCAAATACCGTCTGTCGTTATGCTCCGTAAATAGGGAGTTTTTGAGACCCTAAATTTACACGTAAATTACGTTTTCGGTTATTCTGAGCATGCGCAGAAGCTTTGAAATTACCGAGACGGTTATTAACCGATAACGTACTACGTTATCAACGGGACCTTAACGTTCGCTTAATAAACGTCCGTTATATTCCCGGTGTTGACAAGTTTAAACGCGCTTGTGTTAAATTGTTACAAACTAAAGAAAAATAGACTATTTAAACTATGATGAGTGACTAATATCATATTATATACTATCGTGCTAATTCGTTCCAAACTTCTTCCTTTGTATTAAAAATTCGCAAAAAATGTTATTTCTTACTATGTGGCAACCATCAATCGAGTCTGCAATCTGATGTTTTGAGATTGACAGTTTCGGTATTTTTATTGGTTATGTCACAGTGCTATTTTGGTTTGTTTATTTGTGTGAATTGGCCTGCTAATTTTGATATTTTTTCAACGGCTTTTGTTCACTTGCCACGATAGTTAAAAAAAGACTACGATTTACAGATATGAAGGATCTGTTACTTCTTAGAGTGGTTCTAAGTAATAATCCATTTGAAAACCCAGATATTTGGTCAGTGATTCAGCAGCACATTACCCTTATAACAGGAAAATTATTTTCAATGAGAACATTAAAATACATAAGCCTTCGATGCCTAAGAAATATATTTGCCCAAATTAATCACAATTATTAGTACAAACTATTGCATTTACCAGTTGCTTTATGTCCAGACAATTGGGTTTGGTATCTGCAAAGTTTGGCATAACCGTGGCAAATCCTCTCTTTGAAAACGGAAACTTCTTTTCACCTCTTCAACCTCAATATTATACAAATCGAATCCGGGTATGTTTCCATCAATATTTTCACGTTCTTGTTCCTCTTAAAAGATGTTATGTAAGATTATACCTCTCATTAAATTATGATCCACACCCCCGCGCCTGATCGCTATATAGTCTATTACATCTTCCATGATAATTTACCCAAAGAACGCTAATAATAGGTGAATGAAAATTGGAAAAATCACCCGACAAAAAATAATACAAGAACACAAGAGAGGTTATACTTATTTGACGTTCGCAATAAATTTGAATTCAAAAACTCTTTTTGGATCTTCAACCCGTTAATAACGTTTTCCGTTCTGCGCAAACTCAACATAGCGGTTTACGATAATTACGTTGACTTCAAATAGAAACTCAAAAACTCCCTAATTAAGGCTGGCGGTAACGTTATTTACGGACGTTGCGTTAAGAATCGAATCGCGCATAGGTTAAATGTCAAAATACGTATGCTCTAATACTGCCTGACGCTATTTGGGTTACCGATATCTCTCTATTTATTGATTGGATTATTGGCGCGTGTCTGTCACTTGTCATAATTCCGTTAGTAGGTTAAGATCTATCCCCAGGATTTTTTTGAATAATGTCGGAAGAGTGTTTTAAATCAAATAAAATCAGTTTGCAACGAAGACGATATAATTATTGAATATAACTATGAAGATAGCAATAAGTATTTTGCTAACATCCGCACCAAAATGGACAAAGAGGCATACCTAACACAGTAAATGGTGTGATGATTGGATAGATAAGTTTAGCTCTGCTAGCATCAGAGTGGATTGTGAGATACACATATCCATCAGCTAAAAAGTACATTTATCGTGTTTAAATGCCAGTTTCGATAAAGTAAAAAAAGGAAAATGACTGATTTGCGCTTACGTGATAAAGGATGCAATGATACAGTTAACATTTTAATGGAGAAAATTAATCCAGATACCTTAAAAAACGATCCTTATTTAGCGAAAAATGGAACATCGTTATTACGGTATGATGTTAAATAATACGTTCACTATACAGTTTGGAAAAAGTATAAGTGCAATAATTTTATTGGGGTATATGGGAGATAATAATAGAAAAAAAACATGTAAAATGTGGGTCAAAATTCCTTTGTTTTCATGATACAGGGTGTCAAAAAGGGCGATTTTTTTTATTTTTTGTAAAAACTTTCATAAAGAGATAAAAGAAAACATGAAAAACATCTTATAGTCATTCATCATAATAAGGCAAGTTGATTGAGCAAAAAACTTTTTTTTTTATTTAGAATGAAACACTGGTGTTTCGAGTACAAAATAAAAAAAATCAAATTTAAAGAGCTCTTCTTGATTTTTATTTAGTATTGAAAAAACTTTCCTGCTATACATATCAAAAACATATGACATGGTATTTTTACAAATCTAACGTTTTCTTTCTAAAAATTAAATTATTGATAATGTACTTTTTTCACTCATTGTAGAGGGCTTTTTTGACAGTCTGTATCTCCTTAACCTGTCATTTTTTTCAAAATTTGGTCATATATGTGTGTGCATGTTTAATCTCGCTATTTTATGATTAGTGTGCGTTGAATGGTTTGGTTTAAACTATTTTTCTAGAATGTTCAAAAGTCCTTTAAAATTTCGATGTTATATTTTGCAGGTAAATTTCGATCACAGTCACAACGTTATAGCTGCATTGAAATTTAATACTATATTCTAACTGCTTAGTAAGTTACGAGTATTTCCTTACCGCCGTTCCTTCATTTGCAATGCTTACTATGGGCCAGAAGCGACCTTTGCTGTAGCGTAGTAAAGAATGTCATTATTTAAACAGCTTTAATATAGTTGCATTGTTTACCGTGGTACAGCGGCGAGCTCAGCTGTACCATAGTAAAGAATGTATTTACGCAAACCAGATAATGAACTTGAATCCGAGTAGTTTCAAAAGGGAAATTAAAAAAATATTGTCTACTTTTTGTTTTTATAGTTTGAAAGAATATTTCTCTACTGATATTTGTTAAATTTCCATCTCGTTAACTTTTTTGTGTTTTGTATACCTACTGACATGTCCTATATATATATGTGTTATATTTGAAGGATAAATATATATTATTATTATTATTATTATTATTATTATTATTATTATTATTATTATAACAGATATCGCGATTTATTTAAAAACGAAAATGTATATATTTTCATTATAACAGAAATCAACGATTCCACAGCTAGTAAGTTTTAAAATCTTCGATTGATTGGGCCGATACATGTTGTAAATTAATAAACATATTGAAACAATGGTTTAACCCTTAACTACTGACACCTATTTCCTCACACAGACCCTGACACGGAGTCTGCCAGACTCCTTTTTTTACTAGGCTTTCCACAGTTTGTCAATACTTCTTTGAAATATCTATTAATTGAAAGGGATAACTTACTTCATTCAGAAAGGGTAAAGAGAGTTGCAGAATCTTTATTCTTTAAAAAGTAAATAGTAATAGAGAAATTACCAAACTCAACATTTAAAAAAAAAATTCTTCTTCTTTACGTGCCGTCTCCTTTAAGAAGGTTGGCTATCATCATGGCGATTTTTATCTTTGAAGTTGCGGATCTGAACAAATCAACAGAGCTACTGTTGTACCACTGCCTTAGGTTGTTCAACCAGGAGATGCGTCTTCTTCCTATACTTCTTTTACCCTGTATTTTTCCTTGTATAATAGTTTGCAACAGTGTATACCTCTCCCCTCTCATCACGTGGCTAAGATATTGCAATTTTCTGATTTTGATTGTGTTGATTATTTCTTTCTCCTTTCCCATTCTTCTCAATACCTTCTTGTTCGTTGTTCTGCTCATCCAGCTTATTCTGAGGATTCTTCGATATGCCCACATCTCGAATGCTTCCAGCAGGTCAGTGTCATACTTCTTAAGCGTCCAGGCTTCCATTCCATATAATAGTACTGGAAATACGTAGCATTTAAGCATTCTGATTTTAAGATGTCGACTCAGATCTGTTCTGGTTAATGCATTCCTCATTTTATTAAACACTGTTCTAGCCTTTCCGATTCTTGATCTTATTTCCTGTGAATAATCATTATTGTCATTTACAATTGTTCCCAAGTACTTGTATTTGAATACTCTCTCCACTGGCTCTCCTTTGATCCATAATGTTTCTCGCTGTTGTTGGTGTTTTGTGATTGTCATGAATTTAGTCTTTTTGGTGTTAAGTGTAAGCCCCCTTTCTTCGCTGATCCGTACTACTAGATCTATTAGCCTTTGCAGTTCTTCCAGGGTTTCTGCTATTAGTACTGTGTCATCCGCGTATCTGATGTTGTTTATAATAACCTTCCCATTAACTTTCACTCCCGTTGTTTTTTGATTTTCCAGTGCTTCTTGTACTATATCTTCTGAATACAAATTGAAGAGTAATGGTGAGAGCACGCATCCTTGTCTTACTCCACGTTTTATTTTTATCTCTTCTGAAAGTTCATTTTGCACAGAAACTTTGGCAGTCTGGTAAAAAAAAATTACAATGAATTAAATAGTAGGCTGTATTAAGTTGTTGAAATCGAAATATTTATAATTTCTTTTGAAACGTACAGAACGTAAACTAAATGTTTACAAAAGAATTTGAAAAAAAATGACAAGCACTAAAAATATGCATAAAAATTGTTCAGTTAGATTGGCTGCAACACACTAGTCAAACTTTTCATTGGTTTTTTGCAAGTTAAACAGGCATATGTGGTCTTTCTTTTCAATTTCGGAGGACATATGTGACAATATTTTCTGGAGAGGAGGGTTTCATCTCCAGTTTGAGGCTCTGGTACAGAGGGTACTTGAAGAGTGCGCCGAATCAATTCTTTCAATAAGTTTTCATCTGGTTCCACATCGCTATTATGAATTTCTATGTTTTCAAATCATTGAAGCAAAGTCTCCTCAAAATTTTTGTCCATTGGTTTCACTCTTTTTGAAGTACTAGCCATATTAATTTATATCAGTTTTGTAACACTAACCCTGACACGGAGTCCCACAGACTCCTCTTACGATATAGCTTGCACGAGATCAAATGAAAATCAGCGAAATTCAAACATATACACACTTGCCTAAGTTCAGGAAGGTACTGAAAGAAACAGGCGTCTGCTTCTATTGTGATGGGAGATATGACGTAAAGTGCGCTTCAAGGAGTCTGTGGGACTCCTGTCAGTAGTTAAGGGTTAAAAAAAAATTTGAACATTTATTGCATAAAATATGCATGACGCACGTTTCGGTGGAACTTCACCTTTTTTATATGCTAAATACAAACTAAATATATTTCTTTGTTATATCGGATACTTATAAGAAGTGAATAGGTGACAAATTGTGTAGAAAGGGTAAATAGAAAGAAGGTTACAAATAATTATTACGAGAGAAAAACCCCATTCTAAACTGCTGGTCAAGTAGTTCGGTAATTCTGAAAAGATTCAGAAGGGGGCTTGTAGTATGAACAATTTGGCTATTCAATAGGAGACCTGAATGTTTGCATTCATTTATCTGTAATGATTCTAGAAAATTAAGTTTTTTCTTTCAACATTTAATATTTTATTAAGTCGAAAACTAAATGTTTGATTTTCTTGGATTGAATGGTTTGCATAATGTGAATCTGACTTTTGATTAACAAATGTGTTCTGAAATTCTGGTTTGAAAGTTCTACCAATGTGAAACTTATCAGAATCACCATCATTACATTATTCAACAACGGTTCTCCCACCTAAGAGATTTATATTTTTTTTGTTAGGTATCCCTCACCTTATTATAAAAATAATAGTACTTACGTTTGTTTAGCTCCCGTTATCAAAATAAAAGACTTGCGTGAATTCTCCATGTTCACACTTCTGTTCCTTACGATACTTTATAAAATAAACAAACTATTGAAACAAGTTCAGTCGTATACGAAACGCAAGACAGTAAGCTACAAAAATGCCACGCAGTTGCATAAATTCTCCCGAACACTTTTGTTACGTGTGTGGAAAGTTCACAACAGATGGCCAAAAAAAGTCTATCACTGCGTATATCAAAGAGTTTTATTTTAACTATTTTAAAATTAGAGTTGCTAATCTAGATAAATCGTTGGTGCCACATGTCTGCTGTATAACTTGCTACAAAAACCTAACCGATTGGTCTCATAAAAAATTGATATGCTGCCTTTTACGAAACCAGTCATTCGGCGTGAACCAAAAGATCACATTACTGACTGCTATTTTTGTCTCACTAATGTCGAAGGGCAAAATAGGAAAAAGAAACATACTCTAATAGGCCAAGCAATGGGGATTTAAACATGACATAAATTTTACCTGTTAACGGACTGTGCCGGCGTGTTCAGAGGAGTCGTGAGATCAATTGTGACATGTTTTGGACTCGCAAATATTAGCAGGGAATTTGTTATAAACATTTTTAACGAAAAAAAGGCACTTTTTTTAGTTTTTTGCGAATAACTCAACGAATAATGGAGCAATCTTGATGCTATCAATAGACAAAATGTAGGTAATAAAATTACGAACAAAACTAGACCTCGAGCGACCTGATCGGATGATTAAAACCCGAGAAAATCCCGGAAAAGTAGAAAATTCAACGTTTTTTAAAAAATTCATAAGTTTGTTTCTTTTCATTTTTTAGGACTGAATCTTCGGGGAATTGTAGTAATGTTTATGCACTTTACGTGTGCAAAAATCGGACGCTGTGACTTAATTAGTTTTGTTGCAATTGCAATACAAACTTTTTAAGCGGTATTTTGCAAAATTCATAGTTGCGTCAGGGATTGTCCGATTTTAATTTTGAAAACGGTTTTAAAAAATATAGATTCCGTACAACAAATCGTATATTCTGGTTTTTCATCAAAATTATGGGAAGTACCTTAGAACAGCCGGGAAAGTCGGCTGGAAACGGCTAAGCGCGCGGATCCGCTCGAGTGGTGGGGAAGAAGGAGTTGAGGAGAGGCGCGTATAGAGATACGCCGCGGCGCGCTTGTAATTTTTACATTTGAATATTTCAGCAACCATGAAAGCTATCTTAATAATTTTTTTTTTTAATTGGGGTCTAACGAACTCGAGGAAATTGATTATTTACTCAGAATTTATAAATAATTGAAAGTTAAGCGTACAAATTTCGAAATTTGAAATTATTTGAACTTTATTTTAATGATATGGGAATAAATGTCTTTATAAATGAACAAAAGTGATGTTTACAGGTATTTACATTTATTTACATTTATTTACATACATATTTACATATATATCATATATAAATATCATATATATTTACATAAATATCATACATATTTACATATTATATAATACAGGTATATCTATTTATAAAAATATTTACTTATTATATACAGATTTTTACAATTTTTTTTTCTTTCTACTAGACGGCAAAAATTCTATTTGCTGGATTTCGGAGCAGGTATTAGTCGATGTGTCTTCTCTTTCTCTACCGCTGTTTCTTCCTCACCCCTCCCCTCTTTGCTATCTCTCTCACTCTCTCTTTCTCTCTCTGTCTGTCTCTCTCTCTCTTTCAACCGCCCTCTCTGTTTCGATCTCTCAACCTCGCTCCCTTTGAAAGACCGTTAGGATGCTGTATCGTTTCTCTCTCTCTTTCTCTCTCTCTGCCTTTTTCTCTCTCCGTACCATATTGTTTGGTGGGTACAGCTGTTGGCCATTCTTAAACGAAAAGAGAAAGTGACGCCAGCGTGCTCAGTTAACGTACAAATTTTGAAGTGTTGAGAACGCTCATCGCATCTCTCTTAAACAAGTTCGTTAATTACTACGATATTACTTAAACAAATTTACTGTTTACAGTAAATGTATTAGTTTAAGAAGCTTAGTTTGAGTAATTAATAAAAAGTGCAAGGCTTGCTTGTATATTGATAACATTATGGAGTCCAGCGAACAAAGTGATATTACGGAAGCATCGACGTCTACTGGAGTCAGGTACAAATATAATTTCATTAATTCTCATTCAACAATAAAAAAATATCTTATTTGTGTCTTATTATCATCATTTTTTATATAGGCATGATGAAAGCGATCCTGATGAAAACGAACAACAATGTTTGCTTTGCGGAAAAACTATGGAAACATCAAAATCCTGCGTTGTTAAGGAACGAGGCATCCGTAATTTCATACAGGCAAGTGTAAAGCGTAAAGATAACAAGCATGTCGAATTGGAGAAATTGAAAGAAATTACTGTACACCAGACGTGTCAAAGGATGTATCCGAAAGAATCAAATATTAAAATGGCATTAAAAGCGTTGTCGGAAGAATGTCGAGTAAATCGAAAAAGGCGTCAAGATGGTGAAAATATTGAGGAAATAGAATTTTTGCCGTCTAGTAGAAAGAAAAAAAAATTGTAAAAATCTGTATATAATAAGTAAATATTTTTATAAATACATATACCTGTATTATATAATATGTAAATATGTATGATATTTATGTAAATATATATGATATTTATATATGATATATATGTAAATATGTATGTAAATAAATGTAAATACCTGTAAACATCACTTTTGTTCATTTATAAAGACATTTATTCCCATATCATTAAAATAAAGTTCAAATAATTTCAAATTTCGAAATTTGTACGCTTAACTTTCAATTATTTATAAATTCTGAGTAAATAATCAATTTCCTCGAGTTCGTTAGACCCCAATTAAAAAAAAAATTATTAAGATAGCTTTCATGGTTGCTGAAATATTCAAATGTAAAAATTACAAGCGCGCCGCGGCGTATCTCTATACGCGCCTCTCCTCAACTCCTTCCCCCACCACTCGAGCGGATCCGCGCGCTTAGCCGTTTCCAGCCGACTTTCCCGGCTGTTCTAAGGTACTTCCCATAATTTTGATGAAAAACCAGAATATACGATTTGTTGTACGGAATCTATATTTTTCAAAACCGTTTTCAAAATTAAAATCGGACAATCCCTGACGCAACTATGAATTTTGCAAAATACCGCTTAAAAAGTTTGTATTGCAATTGCAACAAAACTAATTAAGTCACAGCGTCCGATTTTTGCACACGTAAAGTGCATAAACATTACTACAATTCCCCGAAGATTCAGTCCTAAAAAATGAAAAGAAACAAACTTATGAATTTTTTAAAAAACGTTGAATTTTCTACTTTTCCGGGATTTTCTCGGGTTTTAATCATCCGATCAGGTCGCTCGAGGTCTAGTTTTGTTCGTAATTTTATTACCTACATTTTGTCTATTGATAGCATCAAGATTGCTTCATTATTCGTTGAGTTATTCGCAAAAAACTAAAAAAAGTGCCTTTTTTTCGTTAAAAATGTTTATAACAAATTCCCTGCTAATATTTGCGAGTCCAAAACATGTCACAATTGATCTCACGACTCCTCTGCACACGCCGGCATAGTCCGTTAACAGGTAAAATTTATGTCAAAAAAACACTCATTTGATGCCCTATTGCTTGGCCTATAAAGTATCCCGACGTGAGTTCGGTTGACAAACCTGTTTACCATTATGAGGATTTGACAGCGCATTTATCACTAGACAGTAAGACATCATCAGACAGCCCGGAAGATTCTTCCTCTGATCAAGAGTTTCATGGGCCTTCTACTAGCAATGCTCCAATCCTAGTGAGCCAAGAATGACTCGATGATCTATCCAGGGATCTGAATCTATCTAAAGAAAAAGCCGAACTTTTAGGATCACGACTTAAACAGTGGAATTTGCTCGAACCCTGAGTCGTCATATGTAAATATCGCACACGTCACAGTTTTGTTCTTGATTTTTTTTCAAAAGAGGAAAGCCTAGTGTTTTGCAATGATATTAACGGTCTGTTATTTTAGTTAGGCCATAAGCATGTTCCTTCTGAATGACGGCTTTTCATCGACTCCTCTAAGACTAGTTTAAAAGCTGTGCTTCTGAATAATGGTAACAAATTTCCATCCATTCCTAGAGCGTCCAGTACACATTTAAAAGAGACGTATGAAGTGATGAGACTTGTTTTAGACAAAATAAACTACAAAGACTTCCAGTGGACCATCTGTGCTGATTTAAAGGTAGTTGCTTTAATTTTAGGACTTCAAACTGGCTATACCAAATTCTGCTGTTTCTTGTGTAAATGGGATAGAAGGGATCGATCAAAACATTACACTCAAGAGCACTGGACTGAAAGAACAGCTTATATCCCTGGTCAGAAAAATGTAAAAAATGTTCCATTAGTCGATCCCAAAAAAATAATATTGCCACCTTTACATATAAAGTTGGGATTAATAAAAAAGTTTGTTAAGGCCATGGATAAAAATTGTACTGGGTTTCAATACTTGAAAAATAAATTTCCTTCTCTTAGCGATGCCAAGATAAAAGAAGGCATATTTGTTGGACCTGACGTAAGGAAACTCATGAAGGATCCAGAGTTTCTGGCTGCATTAAATGACGTTGAAAAAGAAGCCTGGTTGTCCTTTGTAGAAGTGACCAAAAATTTTCTTGGCAATCACAAATCTCCGCAATATGTAAATATCGTCAAAACGATGTTACAAGCTTATCAAAAAATGGGATGCAAAATGTCCTTAAAAATACACTTTTTGCAATCACATATTAATTTATTTCCACAAAATATGGGAGCCGTAAGTGACGAGCATGGAGAGCGATTCCATCAAGACATCGCGTCATTCGAAAAACGCTACCAAGGCAAATGGGAACCCTCTATGCTTGCTGATTATTGTTGGTCCATCGTTAGAGAAACACCGGAGTCGTCCTACAGCAGAAAAACCAAAAGATCTAAGCGATCGGAATCTTTTACACCATTGTAAATATTATAATTCATTGTTTTTGTTAAAAATCATGAATATAATTATTAAAAAACAACAAGAGCTAACTTCGACTTTTTATTTATCGTGCGTTTATACCTTGGCTACGAAGATTAAAAATATATATATTTTCCTTAGGTGGGAGAACAAAACTATAATTTTATTGATCAGTGAATCATTACTAAACTCCTGATTTATAGTTTCTTATATGAATTCTTGAGTTATTTCGGGTACGGTAAGCAATGTTGATGTGCTTAGATAAAAGTGATTGAGTTCTTTACTCGAATTTCCGATGTAAGTGAGGTTGTTATATTTGATATTATCTCTAGTAAGGTGGTACACCTGGCTAATCGCATTTTGAAAATCTTTCAATCAATCATATTGTCTATTATTATGGATTTGTAACTATTATTTGGGGCAATTTGTTCTATTATATTTTTCTCGATGTTAAAATTGATGTTTTAAAGCGGATCCAAACCATTGTTTAAATATATTCATTAATTTACATCATGTATCGGCCCAACCAATCCAAAATTTTAAATTGAAAATTGTGTCTATAAACCATTGCTTTAATATAGTAAGTTTATTCAAAATAATAATAGTATATTTTCAGATATGTGCCATAGATAAATTAATTTTTGAGCAGGTTAACGGGCGACTTTATATTTCCATAGGTCATTAAGATTATACTTGGTCAGTTCATGAACACTCCAATAAATATTCACGTACAAGTAATTAATACTTGCTAAATTCTCACTTTGATACACATAATAACATGCTTTGATGTGGTAGGATTACCTAATTGTAATCATGTAGAAATGTATAGCCCATAACTAGATTGATCAGTTTCTCCCAAGTTTGTTTAGTAAATAACATAGATAAATATGTGAATAGCAGTAACCGCGCTCCAATCAATTCATCTGGAATAATGGCAAAATTGAATAAGAAATGATGTAATTTGTTTATTGTTCAATTTATTATTCATTCGAATTTTCATAAACCGATATAAATAAATGATTTCTATTTTATATATATATATATATATATATATATATATATATAGGTATATATATATATATATATATATATATATATATATATATATATATATATATATATATATATATATATATATATATATAACATATATGTATATATATATATATATATATATATATATATATATATATATATATATAGGTGAGGGTAGTCTTTGCTGATTAGTATACACCAAAAGGTAAGTCTACTGGGGTTGCAGCAATGAAAAGTAATATAATCTTTTTCCTTAAGCTCAAGCTTTCGAGATGTTTATTTTATCTCTTCATCAGGAGCACTGAAAACACCACAATGTAAATAACTTGAAAACAAAAACTTTCCAAATACTTACAGGAAATGAGATTTCAACAAAAATTGTTTTAACAATTAACATGAAGTCCAGACATCAACATGAATACAAACATACATTAAAATTGGAAAGAATGAATAAATGTAAAATATATATATATATATATATATATATATATATATATATATATATATATATATATATATATATATATATACATATATGTATATATCTACATCTATCTATTTATATATATATATATATATATATATATATATATATATATATATATATATATATATATATATATATATATATATGTCACCGGAAGATAAAAAGATCCGCAAGTTTATAAATTTCCTAGGAAATTTATAAACCTTCGTAGGATTCTAAACGAGAGATAAATTGTATTATTTTACGCCCACATTTTCGCAAATTTATCAATTTACGACGTCTCGTGGTAAATTTATAAACTAACAGATATCCATTCGTAAGATTCTAAACGGTTTCACCAATCACAGAAGAGCTTTCAATTTTACGCTTTTTCAAAATACGGCAAATAATACACTGCTTTTTGATTGGTCGATGTTGACAGTCTAACATTTAAATGACTTTTTCAATTTTTTTCTCAGTCCATTCTGACTTCAGTAGCTCTGTGGTAAATTTCAATTCGTCAATAAATTCTTGGCATTTACCACACTATCTTCACCATTTTGGCTATCCGCAGCTTCTAGGCCATTATGGGTCTAGTTTAGTAACCTTAGCAAAATAAAACTATTTTCACTGTTCCAACATAGTTACAACATTAAAAACTTTACAAAAGCAGACGAGCAACCGGTTTGTTTATGTTCCGTGACGAAAAATTGTGGTGGAGAGGAAGGAGATGGAACACGTGACTTATTCAACCAATCAGAGCGCACATGGCGTTTGGTTATTGCTTACATATTATTTCACGCGTGAGTTCGGTAAGTATCAATTTGCGAAAATGTGGGCGTAAAATGATACAATTTATCTCTCGTTTAGGATCCTACGAAGGTTTATAAATTTCCTAGGAAATTGAAAAACAAATATATTCTGAATTAAAGAGTAAAACACCTCTTCTGCAAAAATCTCATGTTGTTTATAGTATACCCTGTAATAATTGTAATAAATCATATATAGAACAAACTTTTCAAAATTTAGAAGAAAGACTAAAAGCACACAAATATACCAGAACACAAACCACAGCACTAATAAAACATAAAAACAATGAGAATCATACTTTCAACTTTAATAGCACGAAAATTTTAGAAATAGAAAAAGATCAAAAACGCAGAGAAATTTTAGAAATGTTACATATTCAAAAAAATTTAAATAAAGTCGTAAATGATAGAACAGATATCAAACATTTGAATTCAATATACGCAGATTTAATTCTTTAATTTTTCTAAGAAACAACATAAATCAAAACAAACAAACTCTAACCATAACAACTCATCTTCTTAGACAAAATCTAAACATCTAGAATTTTCAATTTTTCTGAAAAGAAAGTATAGTCTAGAACATGTGATCTCCAAAATTACAAGTAATGTCTTTTTAAAGACAACAATCAAATATTTTAAACCTATTTTGTACATTACGTGGGTGAAGGTTTCTGTGGTTCCCTTCATCTAATATCAACGGACCTGTCTGTAGATATTGGACTAAATAGCACGTAATTAATAACTGAAGATGGCCACAGTCGCAATGAGAAATTTTTGAAAACAAGATAAATAGTACCCTATTCTTTGACTTTTCAAAATCAAAATAATTTGAACCTATTTCGAAACATTACGTGGGTAAAGGTTTCTGTGGTTTCCTTTACCATCTAATAATAACAGATTTGAATGTTAATATTGGACTGAATAGCACGTAATAAATAACAAAGAACGGCCAAAGCCGAAAAAAATTTTAGTGAGACATAGTAGTCTTTTTCTATTCAAATTTTTTCAAATCAATAAATGTCAAAGAAATTTTAATTTTTTCAAAAGTTTTGATAAAGCCACGAATGTCGTGGCGAAACGTCAACTTTTTAATAAAATCGAGTTTTTTGAGATTCAACAAGCCTGTTATTGCTAATAATTATCAAAAGATTAGAAATAGTTCACAGGCAACAACAATTCGAATGAATAATTATATCCATGTATACATATATATATATATATAATATATATATATATATATATATATATATAATATATATATATATATATATATATTGTATTTATGTATATATATATATATATATAATATATATATATATAATATATATATATATATTTATATATATATATATATAAATATATAAATAAAAATATATATATATATATATATATATATATATATATATATATATATATATATATATATATAAATATATATATATATATATATATATATATATATATATATATATATATATATATATATATATGCATAGCTGAAAATTGAAATACCAAGTGATTTAAATGTTTCTTTAATTCCGAAATGCGGAAATTATATAGGATTTTGATATCAGTCGAGATGTTGAGTTTCTTGATCATGTATTATTTTTTTAAAACTTCATAATCCCAAAGTAGGCAAATTATTACTTTTTTGTAGTTGAACAGTCAACATGTGTCATGTAAAGGTGAAATGAAAATGAGCTGTTTAGTTTCTATAAAAGTGATTTCTGCAGATTAGGGTCCCGTTAGTTGACATGGGCATCCGCCATTTTATATATATAAAAATTTAGGCGCAGTAAAACGTTGCCGAACTGCTAGTATATATCTAAATCTATATATATATATATATATATATATATATATATATATATATATATATATATTTATATATATATAAATATATATATATATATATATATATATAAATATATAGGTATATATAAATATATATACAGGGTGATTTATAAGTTGGTACTTTCCTTCTAACACTGTATAGAAAGCACGAAAATAAGAAAATATTTCTAATAAAATTATGTCCGAAATACAGGGTGTTTCAAGTTTTAAGAAAAAATTCCGTTTTTATCATAATTTTCCCACCACCCCAGATATTTCCACAAAATTTCGTACACTCCTTTTGATCATTAAAATACATTTTTTGACGAAAAAGTTTCTGAAAATTTCTACCAGTGACGTTCGAACAGGATTGGTATTGAATATTTTCAAAGGAAAACATAGTAAACCACTAATTTAATACAAATTAGACAAAAACGAATTTTACATACAAAACACCATATCAGATTTCAGCGATTTTGCCATGCATCAAAATGACTTTTATTTCTTTAAACGAAAACCGTTCGTCGTACGAAATAATATCAGAAAACCAAATTAACTCCAAAGTGAAAGAGTATTTCAAAAATAATATTGATTATAAGAAAAAGCAGTGACATACTATTTTTTCTTGAAAAAATTCAATATAAATCCCGTTCGAACGAAACTTTTACATCAAAAAAAGTAATTTAATGTTTAAATGAAGTGTACCAAATTTTGTGGAAATATCTGGAGTGGAAGGAAAGTTATGATAAAAAAAGCATTTTTTTCTTAAAATTTTAACACCCTGTATCTCGGAAACGAAGCATTTTTGGGCATAATTTTGTTTGAATTTTTTTTTATTTTCTTGCATTCTATGTGATAAAAGAAAGTACCTACCAACTTAAAAATCACCATGTATAGTAAAAACCATTTGCGAATATAGCGAAATAAGGAGTAACTCTTTGACCACATCGAAATTATATAAAATAGCATGAAAATTTAATATAGTTGTTGGAAAATTCGTTGTTTATATATTCTACCGATTGTAATAACGCTAACCCACCGTAGTTGATGCGATTAATTATAAATTTAAAAAAATTAATGAAGATGATCTTTATATGAAATTTCAAATCCATTTTCCGTTTGAACTAGAATTGGAAATGAATTTCAGTTGTCAATACCATGTCTGAAGTATTTGAAACATCATATTTTACAAGTATCAAATAGAAACAGACAACCACCTAGTTTTTGTATCTGAATTAAAGCAAATTTCTGTGTTTAAATAGACAATATATAAAGTTAATTTGAAATAAAAATTTTGCGATGTCCAGTTAAGCATTGAAAAGTACATTGAATTGAGCATAAGTAATTCAATAAACTAACTAATCAAATTTAATGCTATAAAAATCCGTGTTGTCCTTTGAAAAATTTTCAACGCTTGCTGTAGAATTGGGACAATATAAAAAGTTAATTTGAAATAAAAATTTTTCGATGTCCCATTAAGTATTGAAAAGTACACTGAATTGAGCATAAGGAATTCAATTAACTAACTCACCAAATTTAATGTTATTATAATCAGTGCTGTACTTTAAAAAATGTCCAACTCTTGCTGTAGAATTAGGAAAATATAATTCAGAATTAATGGAATTCTTTGGTGTATTAATATGATGATGTTAAACGGGTTTAGTTAAGAAGCGTTTGACGTGTAGGCTGATGAATCTGTTTGCATTCAAAATTCAGTTCGCATAATTATTAAATAAGGCCTTATGAGATTATAATTATACAGAGTAGTGAGAATTTATAATCTCTTCTCTAACAAATATTAATTATTTAAGGTTTCTGTATCTCTAGCTTAATTAATTTTTGTGTTGAAAGTTTTTTATTATTTTATACTAATATCAGAAATATATTGAAATATTTATTCTGCTAGTGCCCTAGTTTTTTATGCAAACACTGTTTATTTCGGAAGATGATGATAATATTGTTGAATTATCAGTTATAATATCACAAGAGCATCGAAAATAATCGATTATACTTCCGAGTCACAAGACGTATTTTGCGAAACACTGCGAGAGCGCAGCTCGAGTGGTGTTTTAAGAAAATACGTCGAGTGACGAGGTCAGTATAATCGATTATTTTCGATTGCTCGAGTGGTATTCGTTACGATTATATAACGAATAAAAAATATTAATTTTTTTGACAAACGTCAAAACATCGTCAATATGAAAACATTCACATTTTTTTTAAATCTCGAGGGACCTACAGTTTAACGCCGGTTCCGAACGGCTAATGGGCTTGAAACTGGGTCATTACCCAACAGTTAAACATATTTAGAACCTCTAAATTTCATGAGACATCACGAGACCCAAGAGCAAGGTGGGACTCGAACCCACAATCCTCGGTTTATAAGAGATACACCCTACCGCTGGGCTACCGAGGCCTCTTCTCTAGGAAGCATTATTGTTTATGACAAGAATCTGTGACAAGAATCAATCTTTTATAATGCATATATCATATCCATATATATATATATATATATATATATATATATATATATATATATATATATATATATATATATATATATATATATATATATATATATATATATATATATATGTATATATATATATATATATATATATATATATATATATATTCCAAAAAATTTTCAATGAAGTACATCCCCGACAGCCTATTCGCGGTTTAGTCCCTTTACATGATAATGTGTATTTTTACTTTATGCCTACACTTAACCGAAGTTGCCTATTAAAAAACTAGTAACGGCTGTGAATTTCCACTGCCATTTTATGGACTCAATTCGTTATATTACGTCTATCATTTGAGTTTGTTGTAGTTCTCAGCTAGTTATTCCCAAGATATATCTCTATTTCTTCAGCGGGGATTATAGAGGTCACTATGAAAATAAGCAACCATATACTATTACTTCCTACCTGTTTGATACTTTTGTGTTATAGTCTGTTACTATCCTTTCCTGCCTATGTCTAACTCTGTAAAATCGATTTGGTTGTAAATATTTCTTTTATTTATTTACGTCAGTGGTGCCTAAGTTTCATAAGGCAGTTTTTATATTCATATTGTTTCTTACCTTCTAATTATTTAGTTGATTAGTACTATAGGTAGCCTTATTTATTTTTATCTTTCTATTTGTTGTTTCTAGTTGTTAGGAAGAAAGTTTTTTTACTGATTTTTTTCAATTTCATAAGGACTATTTTCGTTCTTTATTTATGTCATAACTTTATAAAGAAATAAAAAACTAACTTTTCACAGGTTCACGACCTGTGAAAAATTAGTTTTTAATTTTTTTATAAGGTTATGAATATGAACTTTCACCAAGTAAATGCCAATTCAATTCAATATTATTCATGCGTTTGAAAGTAATCGTTTTTCACAATATGCGTTCAATGAACAGAAAAATAGATATGATACTTCATGAAAAATTTACTCTGATCTGATGTCGTTTAGAGAAATATTAATTTTGTCTACAACTTCGATTGAGCTGACTGAAACGAACCTTTTCAATTTCATCTTTCCCTTTTTCCAATTTCAAATATTCCGAATCGAATTCTCCGACTGTTTATAGATCTAATGAACTGCAATAGAATTCAGCTGATGCTGTGTCAACTGAACTTCTACTTCCCCGGTCTAGCATATTCACGCTCACGTGCAATATTCAAATCGATCACCAATTTATATAATTATATTATATTTGTTCTGGAATTTTTAGCAGGTTTTCACTTTGAAAACCTGCTCATTAAAATGGGTGCGATTAGCGAAGTTGGACCTAGGTCCAAGATAGTTTTTCGTTTCATGACTTTTTATGATGCTTGGCACCAAAAACTCCATTTCATATATATATTTCTCTCTCTCTCTCTATATATATCTATATATCTATATATATATATATATATATATATATATATATATATATATATATATATATATATTAAAATCTTTATTCTTAAGCCATAAATATATAATGTGATAATTTTTGAATTTCTCTTGGGAATGTGGCTCAGCTAAAATGGAGATTCATTTGTCTTTGCTATTTAATCAATTATTCCTTTATTCCAACGTTTCGGCTTCACACAGCCTTTTTCAAGGACTATAATGGAGAGAAAGAAAAATTATTGTCACCAAAGTTATAGTTAAAAGTTACATTTAGTCGATAAATTGAAAAACACTGAAAGAACAAGAAAAAATTTTACCTAGTTTAAATAATCTTCGAAAACACTGACACTTATTTCATCAATCGTATACACAAAATTTCGAATGAATTCATATTTATGTTTGTTTACTTATTCACCCACCTTTCCACTATACTTTATATACGCGTATGGCGTGCAAATGATATTAAACTCGCTGAAATTCGATTGATTGACCGGTGGTCTGGACGTTTCAAGAAATATGAACTAAGAAACCAATATATGGGGCGCCAATATTTAAGAAAAGCAGACGAACATTCATAATTTAAAATAATTTCAATTTTTTTTTCCCCCATTTTTTTTATTCACGTCGTTTCTCTATTTTTTATAAAATGTTGTGATATATTTTGCTCAAATTTTTAATATCTTTTTTCTCGTTTATAGCGTGATTGTTCTTTTTTATATATATCATTTCCAGGATTTCTCGTTTTCTCTTGTTGGTTTCCCTGAGTAGTATTTTGGTATTCTCAAAATGAAACCCATGTTTGTATTCAGCTTTATGGTTTGAAAGGGCTGTTATATTTTTTAAAATCATATTTATGTCCGTTTAAATGGTTTTATAAGTATTGGCTCGATTGTCCGATATATACAGCATCACAGTTGGAACATAGAATTTCATATATGGTATGTGTTGTCTTATTAAGAGGAGTTTTTGTTTTTATTTTGGAGTAGTTTCTTTTAAATGTGTTTCGAGTTTTATGCCCAATTTTTATGTTTTTGGGTTCCAGTACCTTCTGTATATTCTCAGACAGTCCATATATGTACGGAAACGATGTGAAACTCTGTCTGCCACGAATGCCACCCTCATTTCCTTCAGTGAATTTCTTCATTCGACTAACAAACATTTTATTTGCCATGTAAGAGAGTCATGTCTAAGAAATTAATAATTTGGTTTTCTTCTACTTCTATAGTGAATTTCATCTTATTGTGATAGCTGTGGCAAATATCCAAAATGTATTATTCCTTGTCTTTTGGAATGGCTGTGAGGCAATCATCAACATATCTAAAAAAGAAGGGCAAGTCAAAATGTAGTTGTACCAAGTGCGCGATAACGCTGGAGATTGAAGAACCCATTGCGCATCCTCCTATTTGTTTGAAATATTCATTCTGATAGCAAATATATATATATATATATATATATATATATATATATATATATATATATATATTTTTATATATATATATATATATATACATATATATATATATATATATATATATATATACACTCTGCAAAAAAAGTATCGCATCACCTGAAAAATTTCTAACAGTTGCTACAAAAACCAATCGACTTCCGCCATCTGTTCTTATCAGTGAAAGAATGAAAACATAAAAGAAATATCACGACGACAATGCAGGGAAGACATCTTTTTTTAGGGAAAAACGGGAAAACATGCTTTAACTACAAATTTACCTTAAATCAGTTCACTTCGAGAGTTGTTTGCAAGCAGGCAGGTTCAGTTTAATTGAGGTTTTGTTAATCGAAATTGCATTATGGCACGTCGCGAAAACAATCTTCGAAATTTGACTCGAGATGAAGTCGTCAGAATAGTCACCCTTGTTGAAAATGGACAAAGTCAGAGAGTCGTCGCGAATTTGTTGGGTGTGAACCAATGCACAGTATCTCGAGCAGTGGCAAGGCACAGAGAGCTTGGAGGATTTGAGAGAAGAGCAGTACAAGGTCGACCGAGAGCAACTACCCCTGCAGACAATCGTTTTTTGAGACTTCAGGCCCTGCGTCGAAGGCATGTCACTGCTTCACAGCTTCAACATGATTTGGCCACTACCCGAAATACGCGAGTTAGCTCACAAACCATAAGAAACATCTTGAGGCAGTCCGGAATGAGACCCAGAGTAGCAGATACTGGACCTCGACTCACCAGGAGACACCGTGTTGCTCGTTTGAGATTTGCCACGGAACATCAAAATTGGACCATCGCAGATTGGGGACATATACTGTTAACGGACGAGTCCAGATTTTGTTTGTATACTTCAGATCGACGAATACCAGTCTACAGACGAGAGGGTGAGCGCTACGTTCAGTGCAATATAAGACCGTCGACGAATTTTGGAGGAGGGTCTATCATGTTCTGGGGAGGAATATCTTTGAGGGGCCGTACAGAGTTGGTACTGGTGGATAGAGGTACGATGACTGCTGAAAGGTACATTGGGGACATTTTGCGTGAACATGTCGTGCCTTACGCTCCACGTGTTGGTGATGAGTTTGTGCTAATGCACGATAATGCACGTCCTCACGTCGCAAGGGTAGTTAACGAGTGCCTTCAAGAAATGAATATTCCAGTTTTGGACTGGCCCGCATGCAGCCCCGACTTAAACCCTATCGAGCATGTCTGGGACTATCTCTACAGAAATGTCCGATAACGAGATGCCACTCCAGCGAGTCTCGAAGAGCTTCAACAGGCATTAACTGAAGAATGGAATAATTTGGATGAGGGTTATATCCAGAGGTTCATTGAAAGTATGCCAGGGCGTTGTGAAGCTGTAAGAAGAGCTAGAGGAGGCAACACGCGATACTGAATCACTCAGATTTTCAATTTTGATTCAATTTCGAATCAATTTAATTTTCATCATTTTCTGAATATCTTTAAAAAGGAATAAAAATGGTTTACCTTGGGCACTTCGTGCTCTGTATTGCATCTGGTAATAAAAAAAACCTTTCAATTAAATTATAATGTCATTATGAATAGCTAACTGTCCCTGATATTTTTGCATGATGAAAAGTTTCAGTGATGCGATACTTTTTTTGCTGAGTGTATATGTTCGTATGTATGTATTTTAGCGTTGTGTACACGATAACGGGCGCAATTTTGAAGCAATAGGGTTGAAAGTTTGTAAATAGGTAGTTTCGTATGATATCTTCGATGTGATTGTTTGTGGTCCGAATTGGTTGGGGGTTGACCCCCCTGGCGGGAAAATAAATCTTGTTTAAACGATAGAGGTCGCAATTTTAAAGCAATAGAGTTGAAAGTTTGTAAATAGGTAGTTTTGCACGATATCTTGAATGGGATTGTTTTTGGTATATATATTTATATATATATATATATATATATATATATATATATATATATATATATATATATATATATATATATATATATATATATATATATATTTAGGGGAGAGGGGGGCACCTTCGAACACTTTTGAAATAAAATATTATTATTCTCATATGGTATTATTTTTTAAGATTTATTCTGTTTTTTCAAAAGATATAGGGTCTATACTACATAATAAAATTGATATTTATCTATTTTGACTTATTACAGTAACACAATTTCAATTTGAAAAAAGCCGTATTTTGTTCAAATGTGCCTCACTCGCGGGGCACATTTGAAACCCCTAAGGGCAGTTTTGAAAAACCAGGATAACATGAAAATCATATTATTTAGAATATAATCAACACTATATTTGAGTTATTTGCATCCTATATTATCATTGTGCATTGCCATTTATTAAGTACACTAATTATCAATTAAATGAAATTCTGAGACTCATAAACAATCTGGGGCAGTCTTGAACAAGGGTAACAAACTTATTATTATAACTGAGATCAAATTAAATATTGCAGTACAATATTGAGAAGTAATAATCCTGATAATGATAATATATATATATATATATATATATATATATATATATATATATATATATATATATATATATATATATATATATATATATATATATATATATATATATATATATATATATATATATATATATATATATATATATATATATATATATATATATATATATATATATATGATAATGACTGATAATAAAGTTATTTGCTTGAAATTGTTTTCAGAAATATTAGAACTTGTACAATTTAATAACAAACTAAATATTCGTGATAGGCTACTCGATCTTCTGTTCAGTAATGTGTCCTGTTGTATGTTGAGAGACAATTTTTCTTTGGTACCAGTGGACGAGTATCACCCTCCTTTGCATTTCACAGTACAAGTGGAACTATCAGGTACGAGCAACTTTGGAGTGCACCGATCTCCATCAAACGAATTTAACTTCAGGAAGGCTAATTTTCCACTTATGTATGAATTGATCCTTGATGCTGATTGGTCTCTGGTTTCTGATGTTAACGATAATGCAGAAGTTGCGTGTATCAAGTTTTACGATATTATTAATAGTATATTTGAGCAATGTGTTCCTTATAAATTGAATCGGAAAAGGCGTTTTCCAAGTTGGTATACACCTAAATTGATAAACTATATATACACTAAAGAAAGGGCTTTCAAAAGGTTTAGAAGGATGCCAACCACTATTAATCATGAAAGATTCAAGACAATACGTAATAAAGTTAAAACTGAGATCAAGTATGCTTACAAGAATTTTGTTTCCAAATCGGAAGCTAATATAAAAAGTAATCCACCCGAGTTCTGGTCATTTCTCCGGAATAAGAAGGGCAACTCACGTTTGCCAGGTGTAATGACGGATGGTGAAGGGCGGTATAGCAAACCTAGAGAAATAGTTGATGCCTTGGCAACATACTTCAGATCTGTTTATACTGATCCGGATGTCGTGGACTTACCGGATGATAGTGTGAGTGTTGATCAGCATAATGTCCATGTTAGTAATATTACAGAAAAAGATATTTTGGTTGCTGCTAGAAGGTTGAATGCAAAAAACACAGCTGGTCCAGATGGTATTCCAAGTTTCATAGTGAAAGATTGCATTCGTGTATTGTCTACACCATTGTGTCATATTTTTAATTTAATTGTAAAAACAAGCATATTTCCTGAGGTTTGGAAAATTGCCAAAATTGTACCTGTGCTGAAGAAGGGTGATCCAATGTTTATCAGTAATTACAGACCCATATCAATTCTTTCTAATTTCTCCAAATTATTTGAGATTATTTTGTTTAACAATATCTATCCAACAGTTAAGAAGCAAATAGGACTTGGGCAACATGGATTTATGTCCGGCAGATCGTGTATGACGAATCTAGTTACCATGTCGCAATTTGTCTTGGAGAGCTTGGATGATGGTTCTCAAGTGGATGTTATATATACTGATTTTACGAAGGCATTCGACCGAGTATGTCACCAAAAGTTATTATGGAAGCTAAAAACTAAATCTAGCTTCTCTAGCGGTTTGGTTTCACTTATTAAATCATATCTGCATAATCGATGTCAGTTTGTGGAATTCGAGGGTCATCAGTCATTTCGGTTCACGGCAGCATCAGGCATACCTCAGGGTTCTAATCTTGGCCCCCTTCTTTTTCTTCTCTTTGTGAATGATTTGCTGGATTGCATCAAGGGTCATAATCTCATGTACGTTGACGATCTGAAAATATATGGAGAAATCAACACTATTGAGGACTGTATGAGACTGCAGGAGGGACTGAATGATGTGTCTGAGTGGTGCGTTTCAAATCAGCTGAACCTTAATGTTGCTAAGTGTAATGTTGTGACATATACCAGGAGGAAAAATATTATTCACCTCGATTATAATGTTGAAAATAGCATTTTGGCTAGGGTATCTGAGATTCGTGATCTTGGTATTTTGTTTGATCAACGTTTCACGTTTGTCCCTCATATAAGTGCTACGCTCTCGGCTGCATTTAAAACCTATGGTTTCATTGTGCGCAATGCCAATCACTTTCATGATAAGGGAACTCTATTGCAGTTGTTCAATTCTTTAGTGAAGAGCAGATTAAATTTCGGTTGTATGATTTGGCGTCCTATCTACAATGTTCACAAGTATCATTTGGAGTCAGTGCAGCAGAGGTTCCTTAAGTATCTGGTGTGGAGAGAGGATGGTGTTTACCCTTCAAGAGGTTTTGATCAGGATAACTTATTGAACAGGTTTGGGGTTAAATCGCTTGAAGTCACCAGAAAACTTCTCTCTTTGAAATTCTTATATAAACTATTACACGGCTGTATTGACTGTCCCTCTCTTCTGGCTATGGTGAAATTTCAGGTGCCTAGGCTGTGCTCAAGATGTAATGAACTATTTTTCTTGGCCACTCCAAGAACCAATTCTCTTGTACAATCGCCTATTAGATACATGTGTTCATTATTCAATGAGGTTTCTGATAGTTGCGATGTGAACTTTGATACGTTTTCAGCCATAAGTCGAGTTTTTTTGGAGTATCTGGATAGATAGACATAAGTGATATTGAGTTGTTATCGTTTCTCAAGTTATAATTGTATTAATATCTTAAAGTAATTTTTTTTTCTTTCTTTTTTCTGTCATTTCATTTTTTTAAAAGTTAATCTTAGTTAAATCTAATATTTTTGAAGCCGCTTCTGTTAATTTTTATTTAGTTATTTAAGAATTTTTCCTGTAACTGGGTTTTCTTTTTACCTGTAGGAAATAAAGGCCTTATTATTGTTATTATTATTATATATATATAAATATATATATATATATATATATATATATATATATATATATATATATTTATATATATATATATATATATATATATATATATATAAATATATATATATATATATATATATATATATATATATAAATATATATATATATATATATATATATATATATATATATATATATATATATATATATATAATCTTCTGATAATTATTAGCAATAACAGGCTTGTTGTTGATTCTTGAAAAACTCGATTTTATTAAAAAGTTGACGTTTCGCCACGATATCCGTGGCTTTATCAACACTTTGATAAAGCCACGAATGTCGTGGCGAAACGTCAACTTTTTAATAAAATCGAGTAATCGAGTAAAATATATATATATATATATATATATATATATATATATATATATAAATATATATAATCTTCTGATAATTATTAGCAATAACAGGCTTGTTGAATCTAAAAAACTCGATTTTATTAAAAAGTTGACGTTTCGCCACGATATTCGTGGCTTTATCAAAACTTTTGATAAAGCCACGAATGTCGTGGCAAAAACGTCAACTTTTTAATAAAATCGAGTTTTTTAAGATTCAACAAGCCTGTTATTGCTAATAATTATCAGAAGATTAGAAATAGTTCACAGGCAACAACAAGTTTCGAGATAAATAATTATATATATATATATATAAATATATATATATATTATATATATATATATATATATATATGTATATATATATATATATATAGTATATATATATATATATATATATATATATATATATATATATATATATATATATATATATATATATATATATATATATATATATATATATATATATATATTATATATATATATATATATATATATATATATATATATATATATATATATATATATATATATATTATATATATATATATATATATATATATATATATATATATATATATATATATGTTTGTATGTAAGAGCTTATGTGTTTTCAGTACACGATAAAAGTGACAAAGTGGCATTTTCGAAAGATATCTTGGATTGGATTGATTTTGGTTCGAAATGGTTGGGGGTTGATCCCTTGGGGGAAGACATAAATCTTGTTTACACGATGAAGGGCGTAATTTTGGAGCAATAGGATTGAAAGTTTGTGAGTAGGTAGTTTCGTATGATATATTGAATGGGATAGATTTTAATTTAATTTAATTTTTACACGATAGAAGGGGCAATTTTGGTATCATGGGGTTGAAACTTTGTAGGTAGGTAGTTTCGTACGATATCTTGGATGCTATTTATTTCCATATGAATTGGTTGACCTCCCGCGGGAGGAAATAAATCTTGTTCACACGATAAAGGGCGCAATTTTATAGAAATAGGGTTGAAAGTTTGTGAGTACGTAGTTTCGTATGATACCTTCGATGTGATTGATTTTGGTACGAACTGGTTGGGCGGTTGATCCCCCGGGGAGGAAATAAATATTGTTTACACTATAGAGGGCGCATTTTTTTTGAATCGAATAAATTTTTTAATCTGGATACGTTATGAAATCCTGCTCTTCTAATGCAGCTCGTTGCGATAGAGTTTTTTATTTATAATACCTATAACAATAGGCATATACGAATATAGCTGATACACACGCCTAGCAATGCTAATGTGTCAGTTAAATATCAGTAATGCGGGACAAAGTTTAAGACCTTCTTTCATTCGACGGATCTCTGGAGTGAAACGTGACATGGAAAATTTTGTTTCAAAAACGCTGATTCAGATCAATTTAGAACTTTTGAGGATACAGAATTAACCATAAATGAGTATGTGACAAAAAAATCAATTATGCAGATGCTTCTATTCAATAAAATCAGTACATTATCTTGTAGTTATCGTTTCAAAAATGAAACATTTTGATTATTTCACTAGTGTAGATGCTCTCAAAGTCAGGTAGGCGTAGTTAAATGTTGCAAGAATTCCGATATCACTGCGTCTTCTTCCGTTCATAAGCACTTGAGTATTCTCGCCTCACAGCACTTTCAAGCTGCAGATAATGATCTACAATTTTACGATTCATGCTTTAGCGTCCCGCTTTTAAATTAGATTAGAGTGTCTGATGTGGCATATAGAAATTCTCTACGAACGTTCTTGAAGAATCTACTTTTTAACTAATATTATATCACAATTTTCAATGAATAATTTAATTTGGTTGATTGATGTGCATATTGAAGATGTCTACATCTGGTTTAATTGAATATAAATTCGTTCAATTCTTCGGTGACTTTTATTGTCACCTTGAAATATAAACTTCCCGAAATTGTCTTCAATTTGTACCGGGTGACTTTGTAGAAACTAGCCACCTCCTTAACTTTTTTATTTCTTATTGAACGGAAAAATGAAAAAACAGGAAATTTTTAGCAGGTTTTCACTTTGAAAACCTGCTTATTTAAATGGGTGCGATTAGCAAAGTTGGACCTAGGACCAAGATAGTTTTTCGTTTTATGACTTTTTATGATGCTCGACACCAGAAACTCAATTTCATATATCTATATATATATATATATATATATATATATATATATATATATATATATATATATATATATATATTCATATGTATATTTATATTATATATATAATAATAATAATAATATAATAATAATGTTTATTCATAAAAATACAATACAATTTGACAAAAACAATTTCAACTAAAAATCCTCAAGAATAAACATAGATACCTCGCTGAGGCATATAATGCTGTGCGCGAGTTATAAAACCTATAATAATATGTATAAACCATATAAAAAATAAATAACATAAAACAACATGATTTATTGATAATACAATGTAAAGTGACAGGTCTTAATAGTGAGTTGTGGTCAAAGTCGGGATGTCCCAATGTTGTAGACGTATTCGGGAGTTAAGGTATCTTAATCGGGTACTGCGTAAGCGTTTTAGCTTTGCGGTTTAATTTTGAAATTGGGGATTAAAATTTTGTAATATTTCAAATATAATTATATCAAATAAAATTATTTTTAGATACCTTAAATTAACTAAATCATCAAAAAATATGTCTGTTTTCACTAGATATCCAGTTTTTTACAGAATATTTGTAACGTGGCAGTTTATTTATTTCCTTAATATCATTTGGTAACATATTGAAGAGTCTTGGCGCAAAATAAGTCGCACATCGTTGTCCAATGGTCTTTGAGCTCATTGTGAGGTAAGTACATTTACGTCGGGTAGGGTAATTATGTCGTGGAAAAAGTATATTCATATTTCTTTTGAAGATGTTTACTAGAATGTTTTGGCAGTATACTTGTCTTATATTATATTATATATATATATATATATATATATATATATTATATAAATATATATATATATATATATATATATATATATATATATATATATACAGTGTGGAACAGCCAAATGGAATAAATTTGATAACGAATAAATGAGAGCGTGTTGGGAAAAACGCTTAGACATGTCGATTTGTATTTTTAGATATATAGGGTGTGTCATGTGACAGTGGCCGATACCAACTTTCTTATTTTAAATACAATCCCCTGCATATTATTAGTTTTTTGGATTCTTCGGAAAATTCTAGACATAATTCATGTACAATGTTCCATACCAATCTTCAACTGTTTCGGAAATATTAAGTGTTTTCAGATGTATTACAAACGTTAGAAGACATTTCTATACCAGATTAGCATGTTGCCAAGACGTTCGCGGCGAACATTTTGAACATCTCTTACATTGAAATTAATGTTTTTTTGTTTTTTTTTACATTATTTGTGAAATAAAATACTTTTCTTTTTTTAATGTTAATTTTTGTAAAACATCTGAAAACACTTAATATTTCCGAAACAGTTGAAGATAGGTATGGGACATTGTACATCAATTATGTCTAGAATTTTCTGAAGAATCCAAACAACTAATAATGTACAGGGGGTTGTATTTAAAATAAGAAAGTTTGTATCGGCCACTGTCATATGACACACCCTATATAATTATTTTATTTTGAAAAAAATGCGCATCTGAAAATACAAATCGACGTGTCCAAGCGTTTTTTCCAACACGCTCTCATTTATTCGTTATCGAATTTATTCCATTTGGCTGTTCCACACTATATATATATATATATATATATATATATATATATATATATATATATACAGTGCTTTCATGATGAAAGGAACAAATTCATTAAAAAATTAGGTTTCTATTTCATGTTAAAATCCTCGGACAGGTCGATTAGTATTTTTATTTGGGCAATTTTCGCAATAAAAATTTTGTATACAGGGTGTCTCATTCAAGAGCTATGGCTTTGTCATTAGTTTTATTAAAGGTAATACCCTGTATATTATTTCACTTTACAATTCTACGATAAATTCTTATCACTTTTTGTGAACATACCATATGCCTCAACTCGATGGATTGCCAGAAACGGAGATAGTGGGTAATGAGAGGTACGATATGAAAACACACAAATGTAATTACTAATTTAATTTTTACATATGTTCAATCTGTTGTCCGTTTACTTCGAGACATTTTTGAAGTCGATTCAATGTTTCCCGTTGCACATTTTCAATTACTTCTGGACTGATAAGTCTTATTTTCCTGCCTGATTCTCTCTTTTAGATCATCAATATTATTTGGTCTATTCAAATATACTTTAGACTTCAAATAACCTCATAAGAAAAAATCCATTGGTGTTATGTCCGGTGATCTTGGCGGCCACTCAATCGGACCTCTCCGTCCTATCCATCTGTTGGGAAAAGTTGCATCAAGAAATTGTCGAACAGCGATTGAATAGTGAGGAGGTGCCCCATCTTGTTGAAACCATAGCTCGTTATTAGGTATGTCAGGATCTTGTGGGTTAGGAAACAAAACAGCTAAAGCCGGAATGAGTTCGAACTGGAGAAAAGTCAAGTAGTCCTCTCCGTTTAGTGTTCCTTCAAAAAAATAGGGACCAACTATACGATTTCGAACAATCGCTGCCCATGTATTAATTTTTTGAGGCCGCTGTGTGTGGCATTCTTGCATCCAATGAGGATTCTCGGTCGCCCAATACCTACAGTTTTGTCTGTTGACGTGGCCATTTAAAGTAAAGGTGGCTTCATCAGAAAAAATTATATTTGTAATGAAATTTAGATGTTTGATTATGAATTTCAAGAATCTGCTCACAAACTGTACTCTGCGGTCAAAATCGTCTTCTAATAATTCATGTACCAGCTTAATTTTATATAGGATGATACTTATTTACCTTAAGTATTTTATGCACGGACCCTACTGATAAATTGAAATTATTGGAAAATTGTAGTAATGGATGTATGAGGGTTGTCTTGGGTTTCTAGTAGAACGTTTCAGCACTGTTTCTTCAGATACTCTCGGTGGTCTTCCTTTAGGTAAATCTCTAACGTGGCCGTATCTCCTGAATTTTGATTCAATTTGGCTGACTGTCGATCTAGTAATTGGCGGACGATCAGGATGATTTTCATTGAATAGATTGCAGACTTCTTCCTGTGAACGCACCCTATCTCCAAAAACCAATCATCATAAGTACTTCAATACGTTTCTCTCTCAAGTAATTGCATTTTCTTAAACAATGAAGTAGTGTAGTGCCTGGAGCGTTAAAAAACGTGAAAACTGCGGACTATATCAGCACCAGTGAATGAATTCAGATGGTACATGTGAAATTTCCATTCTTCCGATTTAATGACAAGTTTACCTAAATTTTTTTGTACTTTTAATCCACATTTTAAAATCTCCAGGTGCTCCACTATCTCCGTTATAATCTGGAATCCATCAAGTTGAGGCATATGGTATGTTCACAAAAAGTGATAAGAATTTATCGTAGAATTGTAAAGTGAAATAATATACAGGGTATTACCTTTAAAAAAAACTAATGACAAAGCCATAGCTCTGAATGAGACACCCTGTATACAAATTTTTATTGAGAAAATTGCCCAAACGAAAATACTAATCGACCTGTCCGAGGATTTTAACATGAAATAGAAACCTAATTGTTTAATGAATTTTGTTCCTTTCATCATGAAAGCACTGTATATATATATATATATATATATATATATATATATATATATATATATATATATATATATATATATTCGTATGTATTTTAGCGTTGGTTACACGATAACTGCACAATTTTGAAGCAATAGGGTTGAAAGTTTGTGAATAGGTAGTTTCGTATAATATTTCGGATGGGATTGTTTTTTTTTCGAATTGGTTGGTTGATCCCCCTGGGGGAAAATAAATCTTGTTTATACAATAAAGGTCTCATTTTTGAAGCAATGGGGTTGAAAGTTTGTAAATAGGAAGTTTCGTATGATATTTTGGATGGGATTGTTTTTGGTGCGAATTGGTTGAGGGGTTGACCCCCTGGGGGAAAATAAATTTTGTTTACACGATCGAAGGCTCAGTTTTGTAGCAATATGGTTGAAAGTTTTTACCTAGGTAGTTTTGTATGATATGTTGAATAGGATTGGTTTTGGTTCGAATTGGTTGGGAGGTTGACCCCCTGGGGGTGGAAATAAATCTTTTTTACATGATAAAGGTCGCAATATTGGAGTGAAAGCGTTAAAAGTTTGTAGATATGTATTTGGTTGGGGATTAACCCCAAATTTTGTAAGACATGATAAATTTTGTTTACATGATAAAGGGCATAGTTTTGGAGCTATAAGATTGAAAGTTTGTGAGTAGGTAGTTTCGTATTATATACTGAATGGGATAGGTTTTAATGCGAATTGGTTGGGGGGATTTCCTTAGGGAAATAAATCTTGTTTACAGGATAGAAGGCGCAATTTTGGTATCATAGGGTTGAAACTTTGTAGGTAGGTAGTTTCGTACGATATCTTGAATGCTATTTATTTCTATATGAATTGGTTGGTGGGTTGAGTCCCCGAAGAAGGAAATAAATCTTGTTTACACGATAAAGGGCGCAATTTTATAGAAATAGGGTTGAAAGTTTGTAAGTACGTAGTTTCTAAAAATACCTTGGATGTAATTGGTTTCGGTACGAATTGGTTGGTGGGTTGATCCTCCGGGCAGAAATATTATATATACATATATATATATATATATATATATATACTATATATATATATATATACTATATATATATATATATATATATATATATATATATATATAATATATAATAATATATATATTATATATATATATATATATATATACAGGGTGTCCCGCCGGGAAAGAACGCGATCTGTCTATGGAAAACTACACATAGGAAACTTTTGAAAATTTGACAGTATACTAATGTTGATAAGGGAAACTCAACTAAAATATTTTCACTTCCGGTTATACCGGAAGTAGATACCAACTTGCTTATTTTAAATTGGATACCCTATATATTAATATTTTACGGAAACACAAATATCATCTCTATGCTATCCATATTTTCATTAGTGCAGCATTTAAATGAAAATGATTTAGATAAGCCTTAAAAGTTTAAATAATTTTCGTTTGTATAATTTAACCGATGTGCCATTACGATGATTTGAAATGTCAAATACGATCGTGGCTATACTAGATCTAATTGTTTAACGATTAAATGCAAAATCGCCATATAAAAATATTAAATTGGCAATATTTCGAAAACTTCAAATTTTAGGTATAGATAACTGTATACAAAGTTACCTTCTATTTAAATGCTAAATACTACAAAATAAGAAAAATGGGGGGTTTCCATTTGAAAAAATTGATTTTCGCCAGTTTCCTCAATCTCATTTTAGATCTTTTTTTTCGAACACCCTGTATGATTAGTTATCCAAATACTATACAAAATCTATTGAAGCAATTCCTTATTCAATAAGGAATCCACCCCAAAGTAAGTAATACGGAAATCCTTATAGGAACAATTGATAATTATATTAGGGCTTGCTATCGTCATTTTTGACATATAAACCTAAATATGTCCAAAACGCTTAGACTTAGGTATAGGACATAATACATAAAATCTGTCTAGAATCTTGCGTAGAATCTAAAAATGTATTAATATATAGGGTATCCAATTTAAAATAAGCAAGTTGGTATCTACTTCCGGTATAACCGGAAGTGCCACCATCTTGAAAATATTTTAGTCGAGTTGCCCCTATCAACATTAGTATACTGTCAAATCATCAAAAGTTTCCTATGTATAGTTTTCCATATACAGATCGTGTTCTTTCCCGGTGGGACACCCTGTATACGAGGGCGGTCCGAAAAGTACTTAGCCTCAGCGCCCGATGGCGCAACTATCTCAAGAGAAATTTACTATCATGTAGTATATTCTTGTAGACAACTACTGTCAATACAGCCGCATCGGACTAGTAGTTCTGTTTGGACAGCGTGTTGAAGCGGGCGTGTTCGCAGATTTTAGAAAAATGAAAAAAGAACAATATCGTCAGTGATTCGATTCTCGTTTTTGGAAGGGAAATCGAGCAGCGAAATAAAAGAGCGTTTGGATGCTGTGTACGGTGACTCTTCTCCTTTGATGGCGACCGTAAAAAATTGGCTTAACGAGTTTCAACGTGGTCGCACGTCGGTTTTTGATGAGCCACGCCCAGGTGCTCCGAAAATGGCTACCACGGAGGATAACGTTACAAAAATCTGCGATTTCGTATTGGCAGACCGCCGATTAGAGGTGCGCGAGATAGCTGAGACAGTAGGCATCTCAAAAGACCGCGTTGTCATATCCGGCATGAAGTATTGGGCATGAGAAAGCTGTCTGCACGATGGGTGCCGCGTTTGCTCAGTCCGGAACAAGCGCAACCATGAGACCACTTCGGAGCAATGTTTGAAGTTATTTAAGCGCAATCCGAAGGAGTCTCTGCGTCGTTCCGTGGCCGTCGATGATACATAGATCCACTAGTACACGCTAGATACCAAGAAACAGTCAAAACAGTAGACTTCAGCCGGCGAACGTGCTCCGAAGAAGGCGAAGGCTCTCCTATCGGCTAGAAAGGTGATGGCCACCATTTTCTAGGATTCACAAGGTGTAATCTACATCGACTACCTAGAGAAGGATGAAACAGTCAGGGCTCTACTATACCAAATTATTGGGACGATTCGACAACGAATTGCAGAAAACACGGCCCCATTTGAAGAAGAAAAAAGTGCTCTTCCACCATGACAACGCACCGGCTCACACCTTCGCCGTCGCCTTGGTTAAATTGGTCTAATTAGGCTACGAACTGCTGCTTCATCCACCGTATTCTCCAGATTTAGCCCCGTGTGACTTCTTCTTGTTTCCAAACTTGAAAAAGTCACTCGCCGGTTCGAAATTTGAGTCGAACGAGGAGGTTATCGCCGC
>JARQZK010004356.1:460000-535000 GCA_030704885.1 Cynegetis impunctata | reverse complement strand
AGTCTAATAAGATTGAAACAGCTGAATGCAGATTTTGAGTCAGAGTGACTTGAAGATTTCTATACTTCACCGTTGTATTGTGAATGTAGAATTCAAGTCGACGAATACGTATAACCAGCTCTTTTCCTTGATTTGTTAATTCAAATGGATCACTCTATAAATTTTTCTATTTTCGAAATCCTTGGAAAATTGTGAATATTTTTCATATTTTATTTTCCATACCTGAAAGTCACAATTTCGGAGTTATAGTTAAAAAACTGTATCGCAGCGAGATGCATTAGAAAAGCAGGTTTTCAAAACGTATTCAGTTTAAAAAAACTATTAATTCAATTATGATTTTTGTTCCAAATCCATTGCGCCCTCTATCGTGCGAGCAATATGTATTTCCTCCTCCGGGGTGTCAACCCCCAACCAATTTATATCGAAATAAATACCATCCAAGATATCATACGAAACTACGTACATACAAAGTTTCAATCCTATGGTCCCAAAATCGTGTGAGCAAGATTTATTTCTTCTCCTGGGGGTCAACCCCCCAAGAAATTCCTACCAAAACCAATCCCATCTAATATATCATACGAAACTACCTGCTCACAAACTTTCAATCTTATAACTCCAAAATTACGCCCTTCAAGATGTGAACATTATTTATTTCTTCCCCCAAGGGGTCGACCCCCCAACCAATTTGAACCGAAACTAAGCTCATCCAAGATATCTTTCGAAAATACCTACTCACAAACTTTAAACCCTATTTCTCCAAAATTGCGAGCTTTATCTTGTAAACAAGATTTTTTTCTTTCCTCAGGGACTCAACCCCCCAACCAATCCGAACCAAAAACAATTCCATCCAAGATATTATACGAAACTACCTATTTACAAACTTTCAACCCTATTGATTCAAAATTCATCGTGTAAACAACGCTTAAAAACATAAGCTCATACATATATATATATATATATATATATATATATATATATATATATATATATATATATATATATATATATATACATTTCGGATTCATAAACCAGTCGTTCACACCAGCTGGAACTTACCACAGTCAAAGAAAAGAGAACAAAACGATCCGTAGTGAGGTACATTTTTAATATCAACCTTTGTATTGTGAACTAGTTTTAAATTATATTTTATCTTACAGACTCTTGATGAAACTCTTGTAAAAGGCTCCAAAAATAGAGCCGAAACGTCGAGTAAATTAAATCCAACTTTATTAGTCATTTAATATCTGTTATACCACGAAAAATCCCAACAATATATATATATATATATATATATATATATATATATATATATATATATATATATATATATATATATATATATATATAAACTTTTTGATAATTATTAGCAATAAAAGGCTTGGCGAATCTCAAAAAACTCGATTTTATTAGAAAGTTAACGTTTCGCCACGACATTCGTGGCTTTATCAAAACTTTTGAAAAAATTGAAAGTTCTTTGACATTTATTGATTTGAAAAAATTTTAATAGTTAAAAAAGACTACTATGTTTCATCAAAATTTTTCGGCTGTGGCCGTTATCTGTAATTTATTACGTGCTATTCAGTCCAATATTAACATTCAAATCTGTTATTATTGGATGGTAAGGAAAACCACAGAAACCTTCACCCACGTAATGTTCGAAATAGGTTCAAATTATTTTTATTTTGAAAAGTCAAAGAATAGGGTACTATTTATTTTTTTTTCAAAATTTTTTATTACGGCTGTGGCCGTCTTCAGTTATTAATTACGTGCTATTTAGTCCAATATTAACAGTCAGGTCTGTTGATATTAGATGGGAAGGGAACCACAGAAACCTTTACCCACGTAATGTACAAAATAGGAATAAAATATTTGATTGCTGGATTTGTCTTCAAAGAGACATTACTTGTAATTTTGGAGATCAAATGTTCTAAACTATACATTCTTTTTAGTATATATATATATATATATATAGAAAACCGAATTCTTCGTGTTATCGATACACGTTCGTGGCAATAAAATGAAGTGAACTAGGACATTTATTTGAAACTAATCAAACAAACCTCCTAGCGGAGCTGGTTATACGAGTTCACGAAACATCGAAATGCCTCCATATACCTTGGATGGTGTATGTTAGAAACATTAAGTTGTCTATCACAATCAATGGAAATGATAGACAGTCTGTTTCGCCATTATTTGGGGCTCATCAGTATCATCCATCCATCGAAAGTGATAACCAACCAAATATTTCTAACGGCGTTATATTTTCCTTCCAGTGACTATATGGCATATAAATATGACACAGCGCCACCAGTCGGAAACAAATGAGCCACATCTTACAGATAGAAGAAAACACTTCGGCAACGAGAACTCGTACGTCCTGACACCCGAAGGTGGTTACTATATTCGCTAAGCAAGAGTAAAGTTGATACATCAATTCGATGTAATTCAACATTCACACGCCGCAAGTAACAAGCGCTCCAATTTTATTCCTTTTACAGGTAGCAAATGAATAGAAAACAGAATTCTTCGTGTTATCGATACACGTTCGTGGCAATAAAATGAAGTGAACTAGGACATTTATTTAAAACTAATCAAACAGCTCCGCTAGGAAATTTGTTTGATTAGTTTTAAATAAATGTCCTAGTTCACTTCATATATATATATATATATATATATATATATATATATATATATATATATATACAGAGAGAGATATATGAAATTGAGTTTTTTGTGCCAAAAGTATCATAAAAAGTCATGAAACGAAAAACTATCTTGGTCCTAGGTCCAACTTTGCTAATCGCATCAATTTTAATAAGCAGGTTTTCAAAGTGGAAACCTGTTATAGTTATTAACGTAACAAGGCCGATATGTAGCAAACAACGGATGAGGTTGGATATTGTAATCCGAGGCGCAGCCGAGGATTATAACTAACCGAATCCGTTATTTGCGTATCGGCCGTGTGTCGTTAAAAATTTTTCGTAATCCCGTTGAAAGATTATATTTTGATTCCGAAGAAAGAAAAAAACCCGTACCTCGCAATTCTACAGAAAAATCGCAACGTCGTGCACTCTGTTGTCATGGAACAGTTTGACAGTTTTATAAACAGCGTCAGTTTTTTGTGTTCTCAAGTTTGCTTTAACGACGACCATGGGCGAAATTGATGAAATTGAGGAACAAATTCAAATTCCTTTAGAAATATTGGGAGAATCATGTGCAGTGCAGCGAGTGTTGATTAACAGCCGAAAATAACTCAAGAGCGATATCAAAAAGAATATGAGAATTTTGAAATGTGGCGTAAAAGCCAGAATGTAAAGGTGGTTAATGAAGATGTATTATTAGCCTATGCGAAGTGAAAATCAGAGGTTTATTCTCCCAACTCGCTGTGGACCAAGATTTCAAAGTTGTTATTGTAAGCAGAATTATGTTTTGAAATAAATATTTGAACAAGTGATTTCTTAACGGCCGCCGGCCGATATACCAAATTTTTAATTTTCCTTAAATCTCCCTTTAAATTCGTCTGATAGTGCAGATATATAATTTGAAATTATCAAACAATTTCCTTCGAAAATATCAATACAGTCCTGTGTAACATTTGTAAGTGTTCGAAAATTTTCAAGTACTTTTTTTCGAATTTCTTCGTAATAAATATGTATTTAGTTTTTCTATGAAAGCAAATATTTTATTTGCCATTTGTGAAAATATTTTGTTTTCACCTTGCAAGCTTCGATTAAAACTGTGAGTTTCTCAGTTATGTCGCAAAGAAAATCTAACAAATGGTGGTGTTGTTATTTTGCAGTTCAGGATAATTTTTATCATTTTGCTGTAAAAATAGCATTATTTCTCGACGTAAAGAAAAAACTGCGCCACTCATTTCCTCGGAAATTTGAATAGTTAATAGGTAAATAGAATTTGGAGTGGAAAACGGGTGGGCCACAACAGGGAACACAAAAACTGCAACAGCTAAAGACACAAAGCCAGGGCCGACCCAAAGGTATGTGCCGCCCGGGTGCAAGTTATAATTTGCCGCCCTTCCTCATTAGAACATCAATGTTATAATCCGTCAATAATAGGTCAAGCTACAGAGATTTAGAGTGAGCATTTTGTGCAAAAATTGTTAGAAGAAAACCAGCTCCGCCATTGTTTGTCAAATTGTTCCACATGATATAATGATATGTTTTTCACTCGACTTTATTATTTATATCTTTGTTATTAACAATTTTATGCAAACAATCGCTTTTTTTTTAGTTTTTTGCTTATAAAATTGAAACTATCAGAGTAATCGTGATGGTGTCAATAGACTTATTGTAGAAAATGAAAAGACGAAGAAAATGAGAGGTCGGACGACTCGATCAGACCCTTAGTCTTAGGGAAAATTGGAAAAAACCGGCCAAAATGTAGTTTTTTCAGAAGTTCATAACTCAATTATTTTTTGAGTTGTAGCGTAGATCCACCGGTTAATATTATTTATCAATATAAACTTTATTTGTGCGAAGAGCAGGAACTGTCCGATGCATAGTTTTTGATCTGTGGCCATTTGAATATTTTACTATGCAATTTTCCAGCAGACCTGAATGCGACAGGTATAGTCCGATTTCAATTTAAAAAAAAGATTTCGAAAGAAGAATTCTCATAGTTCAAAACGTTCATCTTGGTTTTACATGAAAACGCTGAGAAATATGTTAAAAATAAAGCTGAACATGACGAAAAAGGACCGAGCGCGTGAGAATAGTTGAAGAGTGGGGGTAGAGCAGCAGGCAAGGATAAGCACGACATTAGAAAGCGTCGGCATTTTGAACATGACGGTTATTTTTCGGCCGTTTTTCATCATGTTCAGCTTTATTTTAACATATTTCTCAGCGTTTTCATGAAAAACTAAGATGAACGTTTTGAACAATGAGAATTTTACTTTCAAAATCTTTTTTGTAAATTGAAATCAGACCACACCTGTCGCATTCAGGTCGGCTGGAAAATTGCATAGTAAAATATTCAAATGGCCACAGATCAAAAACTATGCATCGGACAGTTCCTGCTCTTCGCACAAATGAAGTTTATATTGATAAATAATACTAACCGGAGGATCTACGCTACAACTCAAAAAATAACCGAGTTATGAACTTTTGAAGAAACTGCATTTTGGCCGGTTTTTTCCAATTTTCCCTTAGACTAAGGGTCTGATCGAGTCGTCCGACCTCTCATTTTTTTCGTCTTTTCATTTTCTACAATGAGTCTATTGACACCATCACGATTACTCTGATAGTTTCAATTTTATAAGCAGAAAACTAAAAAAACGCGATTTTTTGCATAAAATTGTTAATAACAAAGATATAAATAATAAAGTCGAGTGAAAAACATATCACTATATCATGTGGAACTATTTTACAAACAATGACGGAGCTGGTTTTCTTCTAACACTTTTTACATGAAAAAATCTCTGTAGCTTGGCCTATAATAATAACTGCGTTCATTTAAAATTTTGATTTCACTTAGGGGGCACATTAATTATGTGAGATAATGTTGGCAATTTTTTGACTCCCCCTCCACCCTAGGTGAGATGTCGTGAGTTCTTGCTCGATATATATATATATATATATATATATATATATATATATATATATATATATATATATATATATCTATATATATATATATATATATATGTTCGTATGTATGTAGGTAGATAGTTTCGTAGTTTCGCTCCTGTGTATTACGTGTTTAAAACACTTAATGAAAACTGGCAACGGAAACAAAATATAAATGACGAATAATACAGTCGAGGTATTCCCTATAAAACATAAACGGATAGAGTTGCCAACTTGGGACAACAAAATAAAACTGACTTACAATACAATCGAGGGATTCCCCGTAAAATATAAACGAGAAAAGTTAACAACTTCGGAGATTCAAATTCTCTAGTTTTTTATTTCAATAAAAATCAATGTTACGTAGCGCGTTGTTCGAACCCCCCTCCCGCCCCTGTAACGCATCGTAGTGTTTTACAAGATCCTCCTCCCCCCAAATTGCGTTACGTAATACTTGAACGCCCCCTAAGTGAAATATTTAATTTAAGCTTACTTCGAATAAGGCTCAGGGTTCATCAAATAAAAACATTACCTCAAAGTTAATGCTTTGAAAATATTCAAGTATTATAAAATAATAAATATAAAAATATTCAAGTAACTATTTGAGAATAACTGTTACAGTACTATACTATTGTAATACAGTACTAAACTAGTACTAATATTTCGAAACTGAAAACTCAACATTCTGTATGTATTTAATCTTCTATTATATAAAGATTTTTAATATTGCTCTAAATTACTAAAGGAATGAAATAAAAAATACCAACATAATTTTGTGATTGATTTCACAAAGCATAATTAAACTTTATTAATAATAACTTTATCAATAATAATTTTCTTAAATCATTGGGGGGCTCCGCCCCCCTACAGCGTTCATAACAGCATTGTAATTGTTTACTTCCTAGCTATTAATGAACTAATATTCCCACATGTTGTTCTTAACCTCCTAAGAATTATTTAGGCAATGGAGAGGTAATGTTAATTGGGTAATCGTAGCATATATTACTTTCCTAAGGCCCGGTTTTTCAATGCTCGGTTAAAACTCACAGTTAGCTGACTATAGGTTAAGCTTAACCATCAGCTGAAGTTTCAACTAAGAACTATTGCGTTTCTCCTTCGAATGTTTGACTTTAGGCTAGCAAACTGTCAGCTAGCGATATATTTGTTAACGTTGGTAGTACTGATGTTTCAGGGAGCACTTCTGATTGGTCGTTCCCCTTTTGCTATCGATTTCGGAAATATATGTTTTGTTATGTTATTGTTGATTATTTTATAATAAAATGAGTGAAACAAAAGCATTGAAGAAGAAAAGAGTGGCAAACTTAAGTCCTTCTGATAGATCGTTGCTTTTATAAATTGCAAATGGTTTCAAAGCAATAATTGAATAAAAAAAAAACAGCTTCTACTACTTGGAGGGAAAAATAGAAACTTGGAAAAAGATTTTTGGAATCAAATGCTTCCATCTTTCGTAGAAAAAACAAAATAGAAAATGAGGTTCCTGGTTACAAAGCAGTTGAACAAACTCGACTGTTCGGGCCGTTCGGGGTAGTTAACCTACGGAGCGCATGCGTCTGCAAGATAGCTTACAGTTAGCCATTTGACAAATATTTACAGGTGATAGTTACTCTACCCGATAGAATAGCAGTAGGTTAGCGCAAGATGAGAGGTGGAAAAACGGTTTACCTAAAGGTTATCGATTAGCCGAAAGCTAAATCACTTTAACCGAGCATTGAAAAACCGGGCCTAAGATTGATATAACTGTACGTGATATTCATGAATTTGTGTGTTTTGAATCAAACGGAACTAAAACAAATAAAACGAATAAAAAAAGGATGCAGTCATTACCAACACATGAAATTGAAGAGCTACCTTCTAATTAAATGAGTCCATTCCCTCAAAGATATTGGCTAATTTATTAAATTATGGATATAGCTTCACCTTTGGTTGGCTCCGCTCTGTCGAATTATTGATAATTATCTCCACTTCTGTCCCAGCTGCCAAAACCGCATTTTCGGAGAAATTTTTAATGAAGAACTTTGTTGAAATTGTTATAAGGTGGCTTTGATGAATTATATGCTTCGAGCCAGATTAAATGGATACTTTTTTGTCAAAAACTAGTCTTGAAAAAAATCATTTTCCTTTGCTTAAATTACCGAAGTTCTCGTTTATTATGAATGAATTTCAAAAATTTTGGTTTTTATATTTCTCAGGAGTATAGCACTAGAAACACGTGAATTAGTTCAAAGAAACAAGTGTGTTTTTTTAACGAATCTGATTTTCTCTAGAATCGTAGAACTCCGGAAAGTTCTTATTCTGAAAATGAATTTCTATTTCAAAATTATTATTATGTTTTTCTATTGTGAGTTCGTGGAGGAAATAAAAACACCCAATTTTCTATTAACAAACTGAACCATTTATTTCCTTATCTATTAATTAATGAAAATAAATATTTAAATTCACTAACACTAGCAAAAGTTTATCAATTTCACTTCTATTTATTTCCACTTATAATCTGCCTGTGATCGACCCCAAGGTCGTTTATATATCTCCTGTACGTTTTTCGCGATTATTCCACAATTTGTGTCTCGATTGTTCTCGAATCCTGTGCAGTTAATAGTCGATTAAAAGTCATCATAGCCATATTTATTTATTTTATTTATTCGTATGGCACACATGCAATAATACATCTCCAGTAAGAGTAAAAATAAAAAAGGTAAAACACAAAATCTACATACAATCAATCAAACAAATAAACAGCAAAAAAGCATAAAAGATAAAAATTAAAGCTGAACATTGATACCTAAATTCTTGATCCAATTAAGCACAGCCTTGTCAGCCCTCATGAAATCGCTCCAGCTCCCTTGGAAAGACAGCAGGGGCATTCCTCGCTAATGTGTTCAATGGTTTGGCGGGGGGCTCCACAGTCACAGCTTGGAGAGTCAGTTAAGCCCCATTTGTAGAGGGAGTCGGCACATCGACCATATCCGGAACGAATTCTATTCAGTTTGACGAAATGCGCTCTATCAAGATCCGCACCTGTGGTATCGCAATCATACCCCTCAAACCATTCACGACTCTCGGGATCTTCATCAAGTTGGCAGCTCCGTTTCCACAAATCAACAGCTTCAATATTGTTACTGACCAGTTGTTCAGCTTGCCATAGAGGCGGGTTTCTCCAGCACAGACGATTCCTCCGCAGGGTAGGTATATCTTTATGTATAGGAAGGTTAGGGTTCTATTGAAGCTTTCGAAACTCTTTAAGTAGAGCTCCAGTTCGTCGGACCTAAGATGGATACGTGTTACTCAACACAGGGAGCCAGTGCGTGGGTGTCGGACGCACTGCACCACTAATCAACCGCATAGTATGATTTAACTGAACGTCAATCATATTAGTATGACAGCTGTTAAGCCATACTGGAGCGCAGTACTCCGCCGTTGAATAGAGCAGGGCTAGGGACGATGTTCGTAATGTATCCGCAGATGCTCCCCACGTCGTACAGCATAACCTTTGGATAATATTGTTACGGGTTTTTAACTTAGCAGCAGTGTTTTCGAGGTGTCTTTTATATGATAGGGTGCGGTCAAGAGTGACGTCAAGATACTTTGGAAATTTGTTATGTCGGAATGTATATCCGTTTAGTTGTACTTGTAGTTCCACGTTAGCCTGTCGAGTGTTTAAATGGAAAGCACATACTTCGGTTTTGCTAGGACTGGGCTTTAATCTCCACCTTCTGAAACATGTGTTCAGGGCAGAGAGATCCTCAGTGAGAACTGACTCCGCTTGGTCTAGATCTTTAGTTCTGAGGGCCAGAGCAATGTCGTCCGCATAGCAAAATTTTGTTGACACGGTATTTGGGAGATCGGCAATATAAATGTTAAACAGCAGCACCGAGCCCTGTGGTAAGCCATTGTTCAATTTTCTCACCTTACTGACTTGTCCTCCTATATAGGTGCGTAAAAATCTGTTGCTCAGCATGTTATTGAGGAGGCTCGCAGTTTTCCGGCAAGGGATTATTGTTAGAAATTATCATAGCCATAAACCATATTTCTCGAATATTTCATCCGGTTTGGATTCTTCGAGAATTATTGCGGTAGTTTCCAAATTACTTCAATCCCCAGACCCTCAAATTCAATATTTGGCGGACCCCATAAGATGTTTTTCTTATTTATTATCACCATTACCTACATATTATTATTTGAACTTGAAAAAAAAAGAAAACTGAATAAAAATTAAATCATCGATAAAAATAGAAAGGACAAATTAACAAATTATAATATATGAAGAACCAAACAACGAATTCTAGAAAAACTAATTTATTGGCGTTAATGTGCATAGTGAAATTTAGTTTTTTCGCTCATTACTAGTTCAAAATTAGGTCTCATATTTGAAATTTTCTTAAATCCGGACTAAGTTGAGGCGATTTATTTGTTTGGACTTAAGAAAAACATAAACGGAGAACATTTGGTCATATAAATATGTTATTATTATATGCGAAAGGGAATGAAAATGAATGAAATTTCAAAACTCGATAACACGAACACCAACGTAGCTATATTAAGCAGAAAACTGACTCTAATTATGCGTGCCATCTTATTCAAGAAAACCAAATCTTTAATCACAAGTATAAAATATTACAGTTAGAAAATAGTATCCACAAAACTAACTGTTGGGAATCCGTATACATCAATAAATATAAAAATTCCGGAACTTTAGTTAACGACCAGATTGAAGTAAACCCTTCTCCTCTCCTTAATCTGTTCAATGTACCTACCTATACCTCTGAATGAATTGCTTATTGTCATTAAGTATCTCTAGGAACCCCTCTGTTATGTTCAATTTCTCGTATAAATAGATTGATTTGTAATACCATAATTTAGTACGAGATGAAGTCAATGTTATGACTTCATTTATTTTTATTTCAACCTGTGAAAAGTTTGTTTTTTATTTCTTTATAAAGTTATGAATATGAACTGTCACCAAGTAAATGCCAATTATAATAAAGTCTTGGAAAAAATTATGTACCACCGTATTTTCGAATGAGTTAAACACTCAATTATGGGTTGGAATTAAACTCACTTTAAAAACGAATAAAATCGCTTTAAAAGGAAATGAATAAACATCAAAAAAAATATTTTAAACTTTCAGTAAAGATAATGCACAAAAAATAATATATGCCACATTTAATAGATAAAATGCACTTTGAGAAAATAACATTAACTCCATATAAAATATGCTACAACATGAAAGTAAAAGCCATAACTTATTGTAATAATTGTCGACTTTGAAGAAACCTAATCCGCTTCAAAATATTATATAACGCTCTTTAAATACGGTTTGCACTATAAAACGACAGATAGCACTTTGAAAGGTAAGTATGTGCAATGAGTAATAACAAACCCGCGAAGAAGAAAGTTTGACGGCAACAAACGACCGTTAACAGGTACCTAAGTCAAAGTGCGAATCTGTCAAAGGGGGAATCTGCCATTTTGTAGTTGGTTTTTCCAAAGTAGAGTTAGGAGACAGTAGATGATCATGCCAAACATGTAGCCAACAGTAGGGGGCTTTCATCGTCAGCAAAGTTGTTAAAGCGTCAGCTCTATAACGACGGCAAAAACAAACATTGAGGTAAAATCCGGTATGTAAAAGAAGAAAAATTATTCGTTCGAGATATTCATGCCCTACAACTTTTGAAACTTTTACAGCAGCTTTAAGCCTATTCCTGAAAAAATTGGCATGATGCTGATGATGGTAACTCTAATCAGCAATATAATAAGTATAAAGGACTTTTTAAATTAAGTATGTACTTCGAAAAGACGTGGCTAGGAGAAAATCAATTTTGGTACGAAGATGCAAGTGATCAATTTCCAAGCATGAAATGCAATCAACAAATTTCGTCATTAAAAAAGAACAGATTCTAAGAGAAGGACTTACTGTGTGTCAGTTTCTGGAAGTTACGAAAGTTTCTCTGGTTGAAAAATTGTCGCAATTCACAAAATACCAAAAATAAACCTTCTGCAACAATTATAAAATAAACAACCAAAATTTTCACCGATGCTTATCAGTGGGTTAAATTCAAATCGAAATTGTTTGAAGAAGAAGATGAAAAACAATACATATTATACAAAAGCAAGAACTGCTACAAAAGTTTGGACCCAAGAAGATGTACAAATCTGGATACCCTTTTGAAATGGAAGTGTTTTGATACGTTTTGTAATTCTCAGGAGAATAAAAATAACGTTGTATTCTGAAAACGATGAAGTGGCGTCTCGGTGCACTCGCTCAAGCTTTTTGAAACAGTACGTATGCAAACATTCTTTAGGTTTGTTAGTCATAATGAAACAAGCAAACGTGCCTATCGAAGCCAAAAGTGTACCTCTCGACCTCAAAAGGGAGAGAGGATGGCCAGCCATAGCGAAGAAGGCCAATTGTTTTGCCATATTTTTTTGATCACACATAATACATAATTATGTAAAAATGACAAAACTTGTTCATTTTCTTTAAAAAAATATGTTCATTTTGTACACATTCATTATACACAGTATATAAATTTATACCTACTTATCTTAATGTTTACTAAGTGTTCCAAATTCAGACCCAATCCAAAGTGCGATTCTGTTATTTTATAGTGGGTAGCTCTTAGGTTGAAATGTACCTATTCCAAAGTGCGATTGTATCATTTTATTATGGGTAAGGTTAAAAGTCAAAATGTACCAAATCCGAAGTGTGTTTGTATCTTTTTATAGGTATTAAACTTAAAGTGAAGATATAACTTATGCAGAGTGCAAATCTGCAATTTTATATTTTGTAGGCACAAAGTCAAAAGAATTTGTCAAAAGTGCAATTATATATTCCCCGAAATGAACAGCATGGGTTTTATCCCAGAAGATCACTGGAAACAAATTTGTTATGTTTCTCAGAATTTGTCAGTCAGACAATAGATGATAGAGGTCAAGTAGACGCTATATACACCGACTTCTGTAAGGCATTTGACAAGATCGATTTTCAATTATTAATACAAAGGCTCGAAGAGGCCGGTGTGGATGCGACTATGATCAGACTATGTTGTTCGTATGTTACAGGCAGAAATAGTAGAGTAATAGTTGATGGGCATACGTCGGACTTTTTTGGTGCGACGTCTGGTGTACCTCAAGGTAGTCATCTGGGTCCGTTATTTTTTATAATCTATATAAATTCAATAAAAAACTGTTTTAAACATTGCAAAATTCTGTTGTTTGCAGATGATTTGAAAATATACAAAAATGTCGAGTCCCCAGCTGACTGCCTGAAGATCCAAGAAGATCTTCTACGTTTGGAACGATACTGCCAGGAAAACAAACTCTATCTGAATACCGCTAAATGTTTCTATATCTCATTCACAAAAAATATCAATAAAACCACGTCGCTATACTCCATTGATAAAAGTAATTTGAAAAGGGTGATGGAAATTAGAGATCTGGGAGTTACTCTGGATGATAAGTGGACGTTTGAAACGCATATAGAAAGAGTAATAACTGAATCGAATAGGATGGCGGGATTTATAAAAAGAAACTCAGTAGATTTCAGGAATCCTCAATCCATTTTGTCTCTTTACTATGCGTTTGTCCATAGTAAACTCTCTTTTGCCTCTGTCATCTGGAATCCAAAATACAACATACATACTACACGTCTGGAACGTGTACAAAATAGATTCTTAAGATACCTTGGATTTAAGAGCAATATACCGGTAGTTAATCACAACTATTCCAATATCAAATCTAAATTTAAAATTGTATCACTTGAACACAAAAGAATTATAACCGATCTATCTATGCTTTACAAAATATTAAATAATCATATTGATTCTAATGATCTATTATCTAGAATTAATCTAAGAACACCAAGGGCCAACACAAGAACTAGAGATTTGTTTGCAGTGGATTTTCATCGAACTAACCTAGGACAGAACTCTCCAATCTGTAGATTACAGTCACTGTTCAATCTTCATAATAATTTTCTAAAGCTGGATATTTTTGTTTTGCCAATAAAATATTTTAAGCACCGTCTAAAACAATACTTTTTAGGAATTTAGACGACTAAGAATAATTTCAGTTTGTTCTTGTCATTTTAAGTTTATTATGTTCTAATTATTTAGAATATAAATTGTTTAGTTTGTAGGTTAAGTTTATCTTATATACGTACTGGATGCTGTTTTGGTACTTTGTACTGTTTGCAACCTGAATTGGTAAATAAATAAATAAATAAATAAAGGAAAATTTACCAATATCCGTTACTATATATACGCACTCACGACATCATACTCGGATCATATACAAGAATAGGGGCAAAATGATGAATTATTTTATGAGCAACTCTTGGGAAAAGCGACAGCTTATTACACTCTTCAAGCGTTCCGAAATTAACATCAATAAATCTTTGTTCATGCTGGATTTGAACGGCTACAAGACGTAGCCCCAAAAACACTTCTGAGGGTAGCGCGTTCCATAAATCTGCGATTCAGGTCAGAAACGCTTGTTGATAGATTGATATTTTGTTTTTTGAGATGTGCAACGATAATTCGATAAAGTTCGCCATAACCACCTTATGCAATTGCTTAAAAGTAAAAATATAGACATGAAGGATATTAGAATAATAAATAATCTATACTACAATCAGACGGCCAATATCAGGGTGGATAATAGACTCTCAGAAGAAGTAGAAATTCAACGGGGTGTAAGGCAAGGATGTGTACTGTCGCCACTACTGTTTAACCTTTATTCAGAAGAAATCATTCAGAGAGCACTGGAAGAAACAACAGTGGGAGTAAAGGTTAATGGAATACCCATTAACAATATCCGGTATGCAGACGACACCATACTTATTGCCGAAACAATGGAAGATTTACAGAGCCTTGTTGATCAAGTAGTGACGAGCAGCGAGGCGAGCGGACTTTAAACATCAAAAAGACCAAATTTATGACAATTACAAAATCAGTTCAACAACAGGAAAACCTATGGATCAATGGAGAACTAGTTGAGAAAGTCAGTAAGTACAAATACTTAGGAACAACTGTCAATGAGGATAATGAGTACACCGAGGAAATTAAATCGAGGATTGGACAAGCCAGAACCATATTCAACAGAATGAGAAATCTGTTATGTAGTAGAGATCTTAACTTATGCCTCAGAGTCAGAATATTGAGATGCTATATTTTCTCGGTGTTACTGTATGGGATGGAATCCTGGACGTTGAAGAAGAATATAAGTGACCGACTGGAGGCATTTGAGATGTGGTCATATAGGTACTGGGAAGAATGAGAAAGGAAAAGGAAATATTAAATACAATTAAAATAAGGAAGCTGCAATATCTGGGCCACGTGATGAGGGGAGAGAAATTTGTATTGTTGCAGAAAATTGTGCAGGGGAAGATACAGGGAAGAAGAAGTAGAGGGAGGAGACGCATTTCCTGGTTAAATAACCTGAGAAAATGGTACAATTGTAGTTCCGTTGAGTTGTTTAGAGCTGCAGCATCAAAAGTGAGAATAGCTATGATGATAGCCAACCTTCTAAGAGGAGATGGCACTTGAAGAAGAAGAACGATAATTGATGCATATTAGCTGTATATCTTACATGACGAGTGAATTGTGCTCCTAATGGAATAATGGAGGCAAGGGCGTCGCCAGCCTGTGGTTCAGGGGGGCAGTTGATATATAGAGGATGGGAAGAGTATGTGTTTTGAATACAGTTAATAGCAAAGTTATTAATAATAGAACAAAAAGAATTTGGGACAAAATATAGTATAAAATATTTAGATACTGTATTTAGCAGTAATAAAAAGTCGACATGTTTCGAGCTATGAACTCATTATCAAGACTGACTACAGGAGAGTATTGCATCGTAATTTATAAAACAGACAAAAGCAAAGGTGATACCTGAAAATCAATTTGTTCGTTTACAAGGGGTAATTGACTTTTATTGGCGGAACTTATTTCGAGAATTTCGAGAAGGTCAAGACGTTTACCCTTGTTATCTGAATGTAACAATTTGGTTTTGTTAAAATCCAGGAAGTGATTGTTACATTCAGGTAACAAGGGTAAACATCTTGACCTTCTCGAAATTCTCGAAATAAGTTCCGCCCATAATAGTCAATTACCCCTTGTAAACGAACAAATTGATTTTCAGGTATCACCTTTGCTTTTGTCTGTTTTATAAATTACGATGCAATACTCTCCTGTAGTCAGTCTTGATAATGAGTTCATAGCTCGAAACATGTCGACTTTTTATTACTGCTAAATACAGTATATAAATATTTTTTATATTGTGAAACATAAGCCAAGTGTTTTTATTTTAAAGTTTATACTTTATTCTTTATGATGTTTCACCAAGTGATGTGCGAGAATTCAATCTCAGTTATAGTATAAAATAATAATAGAATTAAAATAATTTAGAGGCAATAAAATTGTCCATTGACAGTTACAAGATTTTAATAATAAAGTAGTCGAGAGAGATCTTTCTTTTATTGAATTAATTAAAGCACAATCTTCATGAGTTTTTTGGAAACTTTTCGACCACTTTATTATGAAAAACTTGTAAGTTTTCATTAATATGCTTTCTGTGCACACTCATCATGGCCAGTCCATTGAAGCAATATTCCTCCATAGTGCTTCTTAGCCAGGTTTTCAGTTTCCTGAGGCTGCTAAACGATCGTTCTACCTTACACATTGTGCATGATGGAGCGATCAAAATTTTCAACGCTTTTCCTATTTCAGACGAAGGGTTTTGCCTCTTTTAGGACATCAATAACGGTTATATTTGTTGGGTTGGGTTTATCACACCACAATCGCTGCCACAGTTCGATTTAATTTTTTATGTTCGGTAAATCATAAAACTGGGCAATAGCTACGCAAGCTTCCATGAGATCTTCGACTGACATCGTTTGCATTTGGGCTGGGTGTAATTCAGATGAAGCAAATGATGGAGTGTTTTCTTCAGCAAAACGTACTTCAAGGCATGTAATAATAGAGTCCAAGTATGGTCTTTCTAACGACCTCTCTAACGACCGATTCTGAAGGACATTCTGCTGGCTTCGATGACATTGTTTCTCAATAATGCGCAGCATTGATGCGATGTCCTTCTTCAGTCCGACTTTCTTTGCAATAACAGTAGCATCCTTTATAATTGCATTTCTGAATTTTTCGGCATTGTCATGTGCTGCGAGGCCTTGACTACGCCCAAAGCTACGGATTGGAGCACGTTAACAACAAGTTCCATCAAAGCCGAGTATTTAGCTCTTAAATAATGCCAAGAATAAATAATATTCCAGAAGCAGCCGCATGGAGTTGAAAATATATATTCCAATACATAAGGAAAATTCTCCGTAAAAACTCTGCTAGTTTGTTTCGCAGAGCTTGGAAATGTTAGGTATCAACTTCCTTCTCAAAACTGCTTCCCGAAAAAATCTAATATCTTTCGTGCTTCCCATGGCATTTCGAATTTCAGGAAGAGTGTTGAGATCATTGATTTCCAGATTCAGTTTGTGGGCGAGCAATGAAAGAATAAAGCTTTGGTATATTTTTTGCGTAGAATTGTTTATACCCTGGAGTCTTTTCCGAACATTGTCGAACAACTGTCAAATCCAAAACCGACGCATTTATTTGGATTAAGCCCTTCTTTTGTCACAAACTCATCGAAGCTATATGCAATAGATTTCGCATCCAGACCTTTCAGCTCAACAAATCCGACAAACATTTCATGGACTTAGTTGGTTTCCTCATCAAAATTTCGCAGCTCTATCGATAATTGTTCAGTGCCAGAAATGTCAGCTGTTACACACTATATGCTTTTGTTGCTTTTACTTTCTTCATAATATCTTCCCTAATGACCTCTCCATAAATGCCTATAACCTCATTTTGAATATCAACCGATCGATAGCTTGCATTCTTTTTCCCATGCTCGATGTGTTTCATCACAACCAAATCTACCGCGTCAATTCGCAGCTTGTATAAGTCCTCGGGAATAATTTCGCCATAATGTTTTCCTCTCAGAGGAAATTCTTCAATAATACCCTCAGAGTATTTGTTGAGTTGCACATCTACATGCACACTTCCGAGAAATGATTTAGCAGCTTCCAGTGCCGCCTTATGGAAGTGAATTTTCATGTGCTTTTCGCACTTCTCGTGAACATCTTTGATCTTACAGAATGGCCTTATGACGAATGATCCCAATAGGCCTCTAAGAGTGCTTGGATTTGGTAGAATAAGCCAACCATGGAGAGTACGTTTCCAACCAGAAATAATTAAATTTTTTCTTTAAATGTTTGGCGTCTTCCGCGAAATTGTATATCGCAGAAGGGGACCGACAGTTTTCCAGCAATTCCATCTTCTTTTCGGTTGATAACAACGATGCTCGTCCTATAAATCGACCGATGTCATTTTCTTTGCAGTATTGAAGAATCGGGATCCAAGTCCAGATCTTTGGATGAGTAAGGTATCGACAGGTCAGCCTCAGAATCATCATATGGACTTGTGCCTGTATAAGAGTCGGGAACTAGTTCCTGAGACTGAGTATCTCCCGATGTGGTAATCGACCTAGAATCATGCGATATTGTTTCGATTTTGTTCTCTTTTTCCTTTTTGAACTTTTTCATCCTATTCATCGCTGTCACTGCTTCTTCAGTTAGGCTTTTTTCTTTTAAAATTCACTGTGCAACAATATATTTCATAAAGGTAGGTAGAAGAATGATAACTGAAAAATCTATTCCCTTTTGTATACCATACGAAGATTTTTGAATCACTATCCAAACTAACTCCAGTGGGTGCACAGCAAACTAACTTCGAAGTTGAAAAATCTGTTCATTTTGACGGGTATCAAAGCAAAGAACTTCTAGTATAGATTTTTCAACTTTTACAGTCTATCAAAAAAAAATCGTTACCTAACAACGAAGAGAATGATTCGACAAAAGATTACAATTATGAACACCACAAACGCTCGCGTCGGATTTAGTATCAGCTTTGCATTTGACTACATGATTCTCTAGAGGGGCCACTGCCCTACCTGCCCCCCCTTGGCGACGCCCTTGAATGGAAGCAATGACTTCAGAACAGCTACCGTGGTAATACGTGTAAATATAGATACAATAGTTGGCGGATAATTAAGTGAATGATGGTGAGCCGTTAACGACAGGTCGTCTATCAGCTTCACTGCTCTTTTTCAAAAGTAGGTTAAAGGAGTGCTTAGTGGCAGTGCTCCACGCATGGGGGCACTACTCCCATGCTTTGAGCTTTATCAAGTAGCAAGAGGTGCTTTGGTGTGAGCATAGATCTTCTTCCTCCAGTGCTATACCCAGTTTCGGGCATAGGCGACCTCTCTATAACTATTCGTGTTGTGCGTGATACAGTGATACACGAATAGAAGGGACCTACAGTTTTACGACGATTCCGACCGTCTTTATAGAGAGGCTTACAAGGCAGAATACTTCTCGGTGGTTTGTCATTGCTTTCCGAGAGGTGGCTCCGCATTCATTTGTTGGTTCGGCCGGGATTCGAACCACCGACCTTCTGTTCAGTAGTCCAACGCACTGACCACTGAACTACGGAGACACCAATAAGTCATAACAAAACACAACAAATGTGAAGTCAAGAAAAATTGACTAGAAGAATTATCTATATTATATCTTCCGAAGTTAACAGTCTTGTTGTGCTTAATATGTATCATTTCACTCATATTACGCTTGTGAGAATTTTTTTCCCTGTCCATGACTTCAACCTCATCAGCCCTTCTTTTTTTCCTTGACTTCACATTGATAAAAGCTATAGGCATAGGACAAACAAGACAATATTTAAACGAAAGAATGAAACAACATAAAAATGACTAAGCATGCCCATTATCAACAAAAAAACAACCCTAACAACACACACACATTTGAAGAAGTACATTACTTTAATTTTGAAGAGGTCGAAGTCAAGGACAGGGAAAAAAATTCTCACAAGCGTAATATTAGTGAACATATTAAGCAGAACAAGACTGTTAACTTCAGAGAAGGTGTAAATAATTTGTCTCGTATATATAATAACATCCTAAATCTCAATTTTTCTTGACTTCACATTTGTTGAACCCATATCATTGTGCTTTGTTATGATTTATTGATGTTTTGTTGCCGTTTCTGTATTTGGCCCTATATATTAATGTGATACTAGATGTAGTTATTAGTTTTAACAAATATTAGAGTTCAGAATGCCCTTTACACGGTATCAGATATCCGATCATGTGTGTTGAACAAGATGAGACATCTGAATGCATACCTAAGCATTTCTGTAGAAATTCTGAATCGGTTGATGTAGCCACGCCGCTTGTTCCCACGTTGTTAAATATAGATATTAGATTTCAATTTGGTTGATACTGTTGTATGTATGTATATGCAAACAATTTTGTACTCCATACTAGATGTTTTAAAATTAATTAACTAGGTAAGGATTTGTTAAATTTGCCAATCCATGTATAGTTTTGTGATATAAATTGTTCATTCCAGCCTTGAAAAGAAAGTTAGCATTCAAACGTCGGCATTGTTGATAAATTAATAATAAACAATCTTAGTCCAAAAACCCGTTAGTTTATATTGATAGTATAGAATATATTCTCAGTGATGTAATCTTGAGTCGATCCCTAACGCAGTGCCCAACAAAGAGTGTAGCACAAGGTATGTTAACTGAATTTGTTTCAACAATTGATGCAATCTCCTTTGTGAATTAACGTACAATTCAACAATTAAATGAAATTATGTTTTGTGGTACTGTGTGTGTTGGGTAATGACGGACGATTTCATTGAAGTAATCCCGTTCGTAATTAACCCTGTGTTTATTCTCGGCTTTCTGCTATGTACCTACACGAGCTTGTTTGTTAATCAGAAATGTATATAGCTTCTCAAATATGTTTCAGATGCCACGCAATTACGATTCAAGAAAATGACATACCGCTTAAGAAAAAAAGTCCAATGAAGGATATGCGAAAGAGAATGAGTATAATTGCCTAATTTGTGTTGAACAGTATGAAGATCCTAACAGGAAAGAGTAGATAAAATAGTACAACTTTGATTTATTTTTTCAAAAAATCTTATGTGTATGAAAGTACATTCGCAATTACCCCACTTGCTGTGGGGTAATCCTGGACACCAACGTTTTGTTTTCTTATTAATACCTATATTATTTTATATTGAAAATTCATCTAAGTTGATTCTGTGAACTTGAGAATGATTAGTTTAAGTAAGGTTTTGAGTAATAAATAAAATTCCTTACTTTAAATTTTTTTTTATTTCAGTTCTTCCATAAATATTTGCAATTATGCCACTTTCCCTATTTTGGCACTTTTTTATCAGTTCCGTGTAAAAACTTCAATATGCCTTTAATTGGTTTTTTACTTTGAAATACTCATGAATTAAGTTGATAAATTCTTGTATTTCTTGTAGTTTTTCAAAGACTTATTACCTTGGCTAATCCAAGAAAGATGTCTGACATAGTTCTTATTTTGAATTGAATTGGCATTTACTTGGTAAAAGTTCATATTCATAACTTAATAAAGAAATAAAAAAACTAACTTTCACATTGAAATAAAAATCTATTCAGGAGGTTCCGTGGCGGAGAGGTTTAGGTAACGCTATGCCGTCTTCGTTGGTGGGTTCGATTCCCACCGTGTTCCTGGGTGTTTGTATGCGTCCGGATTCAAGTGGTTCCCCTCATTTAGTAAATTGATGGCTAAATGTCCAAGTTGACGAAGCTAAAATTGTACGGAGGTCGGGCGCGTGTGAGAGGGCACACGTCCCACCTCTCCCTAAAAAAAAAATAAAAAAATCTATTGAGTAAACGCGTTTCGTCATAACATTGACTTCATCTCGTACTATTCCAAAAAAATCTATTTATACGAAAAATTTTACATAACAGAGGGGTTCCTAGAGAAACTAAATAACAATAAGCAATTCATTCAGACTTATGAACTCAATCTGCCCGATGATGGTCTATTAACCGAAATTGCAACCGCAGTGTAATATTTTTCAAAGTATTTTTGTGATTATAAACGTAGTAAATTCAAGTTTTGTTTTTGTTCATCATGTTAAATTATCATCAACTAATTAAAATTATGCATATTTAATATAGAAATTCACGAGAATTCAGTTCAGAACTTGAATGAAGTTGAATGAAAAATGTATGAATAAAAATATTGAATTTGAATAATTTATTATTTCAGCTTCAATAAGTAGATAAATAATAGTATATACAGATATAAAATTAAGCTTTAATAAGGTCGAAATATTCGATTTTATTTAAAAATTCTATAAAATATTAATTATGTCAAGAAGGTTGAAAATCCAGTGAAAATTTGCAGTAGGTATATTAACTGAAAATTTAAGAAATTATGGAAAGACAGTTTTCCTCAATTTAATCTATACCAAAAATCATCGAATAATAAAATGTTCTTGTCTATATGAAAAGATATACATCATACACTAGATAAATATTTAATGTAAATATTGGAAAGAAAATACAGCAACTTCTAGAATAATTTAAAAGATTATATATAAGGAAAGTCATTGCGAGAACGGACAGCTAATCAATTCAAAGGGAGGTATCCAAGAGACCGAAAATATAGTGCGTCTGAATAACAAAGAAAAATTGTGAGTAAAAGATTTTATATATAAATATATATATATATATATACAGGGTGATTCATTAATATGTGTAAATATTTTAACGGAAGAATTTTGAGCTCAAAATATGAAGATCTAACCCAAATTGCTTATACAAAATATTTCTCCTTACTGATTTACAGGGTGTTTTATTTAGATTATAAAAAATGAATTTTGTGTTTCCTAAATTCTACGCCACTGGCAGAATTATCATTTTAGTATAATTTTTCGATTCTCCAATATTTTCTCTGTAAATAAGGCTTTCTTTTTTCGTAACGGTAGAGCCACTATTTTTCGAGATATTTAACGTTGAACATATGGCTGCACAATTCTTTCGATTTTTATGTACGAGTCATGTCGGTGTTTTTTGTCATACGATTGCATGTATTACGTGAAATAAACATTATTAGGTATCTTTTTTTCAATTTATAATATTAACAAACAATTTAACAGAACAACTACAAAAATATCCCAAACGATAAATACTCGCCAGGAACAATGGCAGCAAATTGTATATTCCGCTAATTTTATTGCGAATCAGCCAAACATATTTTTTAAAGTTCAAAGATCGTTTAGCGAAAGAATGGATAAACTTATTGAGGTAAACGGAGATCACATTGAACATTTGTTAAAAATTGTTTCTAAGTTTTGTTCATAAATTTGATATTCTTCCAAAAATTGTAAAGAAGATCTTGATAATTAAGTATTTATTTTGAATTTTTTTTATGTAGCGCTGGTTATTTTTGTAGTTGTTCTGTTTTAAATTGTTTGTTAAAATTATTATAAATTGAAAAATACCTAATAATGTTTATTTTTCGTAATACATACAATCGTATGACAAAAAACACCGACATGACTCGTACAAAAAAATCGAAAGAATTGTGCAGCTATATGATCAACGTTAAATATCTCGAAAAATAGTGGCTCTAGCGTTACGAAAAGGGAGTGCCATATTTACAGAGAAAATATTGGAGAATCGAAAAAATATACAAAAATGACAATTCTGCCAGTGGCGTAGAATTTAGGAAACGAGAACTCTTCCCGTGCCCCTGCCGTACGCCACTGGTGATAGCGAGAAAGTCTTCTTTACTATTATTTGATGTGTCTCAAACTACTTTAACTTATTGCCAAATATCAAAAAGAACTATCAAGCAGCATTTAAGTAATGAACAAAATTCATTCTTAATAATCTAAATAAAACACCCTGTAAATCAGTAAGGAGAAATATTTTGTACAAGCAATTTGGGTTAGATCTTCATATTTTGAGCTCAAAATTCTCCCGTTAAAATATTTACACATATTAATGAATCACCCGTATATATATATAAATATATATATATATATATATATATATATATATATATATATATATATAAATATATATATATATATATATATATATATATATATATATATATATATATATATATATATATATATATATATATCTATATATAAATTGGCCAATATAAGTGCAGATAAACAATATAAGAGAATGAATTTGGTGGAATTATGGAATTATTATTAATTTGTTTTGGTTAACATTTAAAATTATAATTATATTGTTACTTTTTAAACGTTTGAGTTTTCATTTAAAATTGAAATTATTATTGTTATTGAATTAAACATAAAACCTACCCTGAGAAAGGGACTGGTAGTAGTAGTAGAAAATATTCTCCACAAAACTAACTGTTGGGAATTCCTATACATCAATAAATATAAAAATTCCGGAAACCTAGTTAACGACCAGATTGAAGTAAACCCTTCTCCTCTCCTTTATCTGTTCAATAGACCTACCAATAACTCTGAATGAATTGCTTATTGTTATTTAGTTTCTGTATGAACCCCTCTGTGATGTTAATTTTTTCGTATAAATAGATTGTTTTGTAATAGCATGATTTAGTACGAGATGAAGTCAATGTTATGACGAAACGCGTTTACTCAATAGATTTTTATTTCAACCTGTGAAAAGTTAGTTTTTTTTCTTTATAAAGTTATAGTATTTATTTATAAAATAAACAATAATAATTATTTTCAAGCATCCTCGTTATTGAATAAAATTCAATTTAATATGCCGAATGTGAGGCTTATATATCACGAATTATTTTATATTCCATTCAGAAAAACTAATACATCAAAGAATGTGGGGCTTTATAGATTAATGTCAGTCAGTAATGAGTTCGTACGCTCATGCGACGTCGATTTATCTGTCATTTTGTTACCTTCCTTAAAGCGAACTCTTAAGAATACATTCCATCGACTTTTCTAGTTTAGTCGTATGTTATTTTTGTTGTTTATGTTGGCCTGGTAGTATTTATTGATTAATCATTGAATCTATTTTTCCCATAGTAATCTGGATTGAGAATTGGTACTATTTTACTTAGTTTATCGACGTATTACTCATTATTGTATTAATTTATTATTATATTTATTTGAGGTTAATTGTTCATGCAAGATGCGATGAATTTTCTTTTCTTTTTTATTCTGTGAATGCTATTATGGGTGTCATACCGGTCTGTATTTCGTTACCAAATAAATAAATAAGCGTATAAACGATTCATATATTATTCCATAATGAGCTTTACAGGCACAATGAATTATAAAATGTGGGAATTGTGTTTCTTAACATCATCTCAAAATTTCCTAGATCGAAGGTATACTTCTTCATAAATTTTAATCTTCCCCAATGAAAAAAAAATTCTATTTCACCCAAGGAATTGCAATTTACATGGATTTTGTGAAAAAACTTTGAAGTAACAGAGGAATAGAAATGTTTCAGTGATTGTGGAGGAAATTACTTTACTTTATATTCCGTTGAAATAAATCGTTTTCCTTCCAATAGGCGGGCAAAATTCACAGACTTTTCGATATGCACTGAAAGGATAAAATACCTGAAAACGACATTTCATAGAATTCATATCGGATCGGGTATTCGTTTGTTATATTTTCGAAATCGTGTTGTCAGATGTGGAACATATTACCTCTAACTTGAAGTATAACATAGGTAATAATAAAGGGGACCTAATTTATTATAGTATGGAAAAGACTTTAAAGATATTATCAAACTTATTGAATTAAAACTCTGTGATATATAACTTCTGCACAAAAAAAATGTTAAATCACTTGGTGCATATTTTTAAAGAACAATATAGTGGTATTCTTTGATAGTGGTATCATTTTGATAAAGGAAATATATATATATATATATATATATATATATATATATATATATATAAATATATATATTCATTCGAATTGTTGTTGCCTGTGAACTATTTCTAATATTTTGATAATTATTAGCAATAACAGGCTTTTTAAATCTCAAAAAACTCGATTTTATTAAAAAGTTGACGTTTCGCCACGACATTCGTGGCTTTATCAAAACTTTTGAAAAAATTGAAATTTCTTTGACATTTATTGATTTGAAAAAATTTGAATAGAAAAAGACTACTATGTCTTATTAAAATTTTTTTCGGCTGTGGCCCTTCTTTGTTATTTATTACGTGCTATTCAGTCCAATATTAACATTCAAATCTCTTATTATTAGATGGTAAGGGAAACCACAGAAACCTTTACCCACGTAATGTTCGAAATAGGTTCAAATTATTTTGATTTTGAAAAGTCAAGGAATAGGGTACTATTTACCTTGTTTTCAAAAATTTCTCATTGCGGCTGTGGCCGTCTTCAGTTATTAATTACGTGCTATTTAGTCCAATATCAACAGACAGGTCCGTTGATATTAGATGGGAAGGGATCCACAGAAACCTTTACCCACGTAATGTACAAAATAGGTTTGAAATATTTGATTGTTGTCTTTAAAAATACATTACTTGTAATTTTGGAGATCACATGTTCCGAAGTATACTTTCTTTTTAGGAAAATTGAAAATTTTAGATGTTTAGATTTTGTCTAAGAAGATGAGTTGTTATGGTTAGAGTTTGTTTGTTTTGATTTATGTTGTTTCTTCGAAAAATTAAAGAATTAAATCTGCGTGTATTGAACTCAAATGTTTGATATCTGTTCTATCATTCACGACTTTATTTAAATTTTTTTGAATATGTAACATTTCTAAAATTTCTCTGCGTTTTTGATCTTTTCCTATTTCTTAAATTTTCGTGCTATTAAAGTTGAAAGTATGATTCTCATTGTTTTTATGTTTTATTAGTGCTGTGGTTTGTGTTCTGGTATATTTGTGCGCTTTTAGTCTTTCTTCTAAATTTTGAAAAGTTTGTCCTATATATGATTTATTACAATAATTATTACAGGGTATACTATAAACAACATGAGATTTTTGCAGAAGAGGTGTTTTACTTTTTAATTTAGAATATATTTGTTTTATTTGATTTTGTGCGGTGTGGGCTACTTTAATATCGTGTGGATTTAAAATTTTCGAAATTTTATTACTTAAATTAGGAATATATGGGAGAGGAATATATTTTTTGTTAATATTTTCTTTTTTTGATGTTTCTAATGTGTTGTAAAGTTTATGAATTCTATTTTTAGTGATTTTCTGTATAAGTTTTATTGGGTAATCGTTTTTTATGAGTAATTTATGGACATCTTGTAATGTTTCATGTCTGTGTGTAGGTGAAGTAATGTCTTTTTAAAGACAACAATCAAATATTTTAAACCTATTTTGTACATTACGTGGGTGAAGGTTTCTGTGGTTCCCTTCCCATCTAATATCAACGGATCTGTCTGTTGATGATTTCAATGCTGATTTTTTGGTTGAGAATATAGAGTCCATTGAAATAGTTGACCGTTTTGCAACATTTGGTCTCAAGAGAGTGATAAATACATATACAAGGGAACATTATAATGGCACAAGAACATGCATCGACAACATTTTTTTGTAATATAATAAACTTTCGAGAATACACTCATAATACAAATATATCTGATCATATTGCGCGAATATGTGAAATCGAAAAATGTAAAACCCATATGGAAGAGGCAAAGGAAATTCAAAAATTATCTAAACAAAATATTGAAAACCTAAAAGACGCAAACGAAAAATTTGACCACTTTATGAACACGCTTGGTCTTCATTATAACAGTAATATTCCAAAAATTCGTCAAAAATCAAAAAATCGAACTCAAAGACCATCAAAAACACTACTGCAAATAAAAGAAACTCTTGAATTTATCAGAGAGGTTTATATTCAAACTGAGGACAAAGAAATTTTAGAACAATTCAAAATATATAAATCTTTCTTTCTTAGGTATGCTCAATGGGAAAGAAAATGTGAAAACCAAATAAGAATGTCAGCCCACAATAAACAGAATATGACTTGGAAAATAATAAATGAAGAAACAGGTAGAAAAAAGGTCGTTAATGATTATTCACCATCGGCAGAAAACCCTAACAAATTTTTTACAACTGTTGCAACTTCCATTATTGAAGATATACCAGAATCTGAAAATTCACCAAGTAGCTACCTAAAAATTAAACGTGACTACAGATCATTATTTTTTAGACCAGTTATTGAAGAAGATGTATGTAAATATATCTACAAAATCTCACCAAAGACCACACAAGACATATCTGAAATGAATGCTGTATTAGTCAAGAATATTATGAATTATATAGCAGCTCCATTAACTGACATTATTAATGCATCTTTGGAGCAAGGTGTATTTCCAAGTAAAATGAAAATGGCAATAATTTGCCCGATAATGAAAAAAGGAGACCCAATGGATGCAAACAATTACAGGCCAATTGCGATACTGCCAGTTTTTTCAAAAATATTAGAAATGGCTATGACATAACAGATAATGTCATTTTTACTCCAACAGAATTTGTTATCAGAGTCACAATTTGGGTTTCGACCAAACAAGTCTACTGCATAAGCAATGAAAACACTTTGTGACTTTATAATTCAGGGGTTTGAAGAACACAATATTGTATCGGTGCGATTCTATGACTTGAAAAAGGCCTTCGATTGTATGTGCCATGCCACATTTCTAATGAAATGTGAGCATTATGGAATTAAGGGATTGGCACTATCGTTAGTGAAATCATTTTTAACGGATCGATGTCAAGTTGTGCGAAACAGAGGAGAAATCAGTACCATTATGCCTCTACGCCATGGAATTCCTCAGGGATCAATATTGGGACCTTTGTTTTTTATCATGTTCATAAACGATTTACCGGATAACTTAAATTGCCAGACGATTTTATATGCAGATGACACGAAATTAGCAATTAAAAATAGAGAATTACCTTCACTAAAAGAAAAAATGGAAAATATAGGCGTGACAGCATCAAAATGGTTTGATGCAAACAAGTTATGCTTAAACAGGGACAAAACTAGAACTGTGCTATTCACATCATCCAAACGAATTGAGTCCTGCAGTACCGCTACATTTCTTGGTGTTATTATGGATACAAGGCTCACATGGGCAAATCATTGTGAAAAATTAGCACACACTTTGCATAAATTAATATTTCCCATAAGACGCATAAGGCAAATTATCACTGCGGAAACAGCCAAACAGGCCTATTTTGCACTTTTCCATTCGAGAATGGTGTATGGTTTGAAAATATGGGGTATGTCTGTTCATATTTTCAGAATATTAGTTGCTCAAAGAGAAGCTATAAGAGCTTTGGAAGGTGTAAGTAGTGACACATATTGTAAACCGCTATTCGTCAAATATAGGATACTGACTGTTACGTCAGAACTCGCAATTAGATTGATTATGAGTGTTAAACAAAATATCACAATGTATGAGACAAGAGCAGTAACCCAACCATATAACATTCGGAACAGCAGAAATTTGGGCATACCCAGAACTAGGCTAAATACTGGCCATAAACAGACAACAGGCATTATGCTCTATAACAAACTTCCACATACATGGAGAACGCTGTCTGTAAGAGCACTGAAGAAAACACTGAAAGAATATTTTATAAAATATCCTGTGTATAGTGTAGAAGAGATTGGCGATTTCTCTAGTAGTGATAGATAGCATTTGATACAACTTTGAATTGTATTGTAGATTGGACATGACTGTTGTACAGTTTCAATAAATTATTATTATTATTATTATTATATATATATATATATATATATATATATATATAAATATATATATATATATATATATATATATATATATATATATATATATATATATATATATACAGTGTGACCAATTTTAAATGGAAACACCCCTGTAAAATTCGAAGTTCTGAACTGATTGCAACAATGTTTTTTTGAAATGTCAAGTAGGTACTAAAAGGTCTACCTTGTTGACAAAATTTGAAATGTTCATTCCAATTTTCAGGGCATAACACGATATTTTTTCTTAGTCGAAATTCGGGATTTTTTATTAGCAATTTTTTTATTGGAAAAATTACTATGCCACTGGGTTCAGCATGTTCCTCAATAGGTACGAAGAAAATTTGATGAAAAAAGATTCATTCATAACAAAGTTATGAGAACTCTAAATTCACACTCAACAGCACACACTCAACAGCCACAAAAAAACACCCAATATCAACAGATAGACATAGAAACATTTTTTTAAATGATTTCAACAATAAAGTGCCACCAGATAAATACTCTACAAACTTCTTAAGTCATCTCCCGAAAGGCGTATAATTGAAAAATCTATTAGGTCCGCTATTTTCAGTCAAAATATTTAAGCTATTTGTTTTTTTTGAGATTGTTAAGTGTGAGTTTTCGAACTTTGAGTTCTCATAACTTTGTTATTAATGAATATTTTTATATGTAATTTTCGTCCTACCCATTTGGAAGTACGCTGAATCCAGTGGCGTGGTGATTTTTTCAATAAAAAAATCGCTAATAAAAAATCACGAATTTCGACTTGGAAAAACTATCGTAGTATGCCCTGAAAATTGGAATAAAACTTAAAATTTTATCCCAACGTAGAACTTTCAGTACTTGACATTTAAAAAAAAGTGGTTGAAATCGAATGAAAACAGGGGTGTTTCCTTTAAAAAAAGGTCACATTATATATATATATATATATATATATATATATATATATATATATATATATATATATATATATATATATATATATATATATATATATATATATATATATATATATATATATATATATATATATATATATATATATATATATATATATATATATATTTCCCGGAGATCTAATGAATATATATTTTGTAGATAGTGTGAAATAAATTGTTGACAACATGAGTTCCGATGTATGACCATGATTATAAATTTATATTTATTCCTCCATACTACGAATAAAAAGTTTTAACAAATAAGATATGGCATATTTGAAAAATATTGTGTTAGTTTTGAAAAATAAAGGCAGTTGTGAAGATGAAATAACAATCAGGATACAGAAAGATGCTCTTGAGGTTTCTGGGAAAATATTTTTAGATATAGTAGATACGTCACTGACGCATTAAAGTTTTTCAGAAGAAATGTTTTCTGATATTGACTTAATTGTTTCCTCAGTATAATCGTGTCAACCAGCTTCAGAATAATACCTGTACCTACCAGAAATTTGTAATAATGTTAAATTAGAAGAATTTCGACATATAAATTTAGTCTCGCCATATGAAAAATTTCAAAAGTAGGTATTGGATAAATACTACCTAAATTCACTGTAATTACAATCGGGTTTCTAGAGAAATAGCTTGAATGATACAGCTCTCTTGATTATATCTGCTGTAATAGCCATAAATAGTGCAGAATTAATTATTATAGTATTATTGGATCTCAAACTACCTTCGGAACTTGATGTCGATTATTGTTGTTAAAAAATTTAATGAAATCGGGTATGAGGTAGTAAATAAATGATTTTGTTCACAGGCAGGTTCACGATCACAATTCGAGTTGAATTTTGGGCACCTTCTCATGTGAAAAAATGCATGAGCATCAGAGCTCTGGCAATTACGAAAAATCTTCCACTTTTATCGGAATCTGAACCTGGGCCATCATCCAGAGATTCTAAATAATTGTATTTTCTTTCATGTAACAACCAGAGATACTATTAAAATAATAATAATAATAAATAATGTTTATTTGTACAACCACAATAACAGTTTATCATAACATCACAAATATGAAATAAAACTTGACTCTATAGCTGGGTAAAAACTGAAATATTCAATTATATAACCAAGAAAACAGAGATTCTATAACAAAAAAGCAGACTCTCAGAAGTCCACCGTATTTTTAGGAGAGCTGTTATACGTCAGGAAAATTCAAAAAATATAATAACTCATTACGTTCAAAGCATAGTATTTATGTTAATTATTCTTTTATGTCATGTTGTTTCTTTCAGTTTTGTTGGTAAGTACTTAGTTTTGTCCATTATACTCAAACCCTCTTCAGTTGGTAATGAAACTATACATTTCAGAGATGTTTTCTTGAAACTTTGGAAAGTTTTTTTACTTTTTAAATAAATAGGTGTTCTATCATACAACCTTTTCATGATGTATACATAGTTCCTCTAATCAATTAATTTATTCGTCTTCTCCTTTATTTTTTTCTTGATTTTCATGTTCAATGATAAAAACTCAGTGTGAATTTCAACTTGATGTAGGTAGGTTATCTACTGTTGAACAGAGATAATATTGTCCTCAATCGAAACACAATGAACCACTGGAAAATACGAAGTCCAAAAAAACACAAATTACGAAGCTAAACGTTCGAAAACTCAGAATGAAATGAACGTATATACCATTACCAAACAATGTAAACAAACCGTTAATGGCCCATAGAGTAGTACCGATATTAGGCGTTCCGGCGCTACGATCTTAATTTCAGACGCCAATAGGGTTGAATTTTTCGCGCGAAGTGCTTCGCATCATAATGTGATTCGAAAGGAATAAATCGTGGTTTGAAAAACCACGATTTAATAGCAAACTGAAATAAATATTAGAATATAATAGGTTCACGCACTGAAGAACCACGCTTCAATAGCAGACCGTAAGAAAATGATTTATTATATTAAAAAAAAAAATTCGCTATCGCTTACTAGTCGAGACGCGATTCGAATGGAATAATCGCAAGGATGATGAAAAGCGTTGAGACGCAAAAGGAATCGTATTTCAACAAGAATTCAATTCACGTACCAATATGCAACTCAATCTGCAGAAGCTGTGGAGTTGAGCAAAGAAATTCCTACGTAAAAATGGTCGGAAAAATTTACCCAAATTTTAATAGTTTCGTCCCGCGTCGAAAATAAACCCAGACACGAAATTTCAGCAATTTGGTTTGATGGAAGCCGCAGGAGATCCCAATTTGTACAACCGGTAAAAATAAATATATATAATGAATAAAGTATAAACTTTAAAATAAAACACACTTGGCTTGTTACACTATATAAAAATATTTAGATACTGTATTGAGCAGTAACGAATAGTCGACATGTTTCGACCTATGAACTCATTATCAAGACTGACTACAAGAGAGTATTACATCTTATTTTATAAAACAGACAAAAGCAAAGGTGATACCTGAAAATCAATTTGTTCGTTTACAAGGGGTAATTGACTATTATGGGCGGAACTTATTTCGAGAATTTCAAGAAGGTCAAGACACTTTCCTCTGTTACCTGAATGTAACAATTGGGTTTTATTGTATTCCAGGAAATGATTAAATTTTATACAATGTTCGGAGAAGCCAGTGGTATTTTTATTTTGTAAAATTGACTTTTTATGTTCTTCAACACGAATGTTTATATTCCTTCCTGTTTGTCCAATATAGAAAGCAGGACATTCGTCTCAAAATATTTTGTAAACACCACTGTTTTCTCCGATGTTAGATTTTTCTTTATTATTGACCAAGAATGTCTGCAAGTTTATTTTATTTGTACAAATTGTTTTAACGTTATTTTTCGATAGTCTGTTACAAATTTTGCTACTCAAATTCGGCACATAATTTATTGGGAAGTAGTTATGTTCTTCATTAATAGTTTGCGTGGGGTATATTGAATGCAACAGATACTTTATTCGTTTTTTCCCAATGAGCTTATCGATAAGACTTTCATTGTAACCGTTATTGGTGGTAATAATTTAATTGTATTAACTTCGGTTTGAAAATTTGTTTCCGATAATGGAATCGTGAACAACCTATGTATGAACGAATGAAAAGCACTGAGTTTTATTTTAATGTGTTGGTTACTGTCGCTGTGAATTAAAGTATCTGTGAAGGTTGGTTTTCTATAAATGTTGAAAGTGAGAGAATTCAAAGTCCTAGCAATCTGAACGTCTAAGAAATTCAAGGTACCGTTTTCGTTTCAAACTTCTTTTGTAAAATGAATCGAGTTGTAGAAAGTATTTATATATTTAAGGAAATTATATAACAGCCTATCTATACCGGTCCAAATACAAAAAATATCATCTACTTAACGCCTCCATAATGAAACGTTAGTAATTAAATTATTATTTATATAAAAATATATGAAATAGTTATTTAATAAACTATTTTATTAATGACAGCGATTAATGGTTGAGATATTTTAACGCGCGAGCGGAGCGAGCGCGTTAATAGTTCGAGAACATTAATCGCTACATTAATAAACGAGTTTATTACAAGATTTTTCCGTCGACCTCATCATGAATTGAGTATAAATTCTTGATTGAAATAAATTTTTATTTTGCATGACAGATACACTTGACACAATATTAATTTCTATGTTCATTTCGATATATTTATATTTATGCTCCCGATGGAACAATTTGAGAAATTCATAGATGGAATATTAGACATGTGACATTCTGAATAGTTCACATTACCTACAATATCCGATAAAGAATATGTGGAACTGGTGGAAGCTGAAGTGTTAATTTTTGAACGATTATTGCATAAAAATTTTTCCGCAGTTTCTACTTTATTTTGTATAGAGTTAAATTTTTCGATTTGAATTATGAATTCTTTTTCTCTGTGGAATAACAGTACAGACACAGAATAATTCAACTATTCCGTGCTGAATACTTCTGTGTTTGGTTGCCCATGACAATCATACATTAAAATAGGAGTAATTGCACATTAAAATGGGTCATTAATGATCAATTTCGTGTACGTTAAAGTAAGCTTTTATTTGGAGGTCGACGGAAAAAGGAAATATCTACGTAAAAATGGCTGCGGTTAGAGAAATTTATCCAAATTGACAGTTTCGTTCTGCCTCTAAAACAATACCAGATACCAAATTTCAGCTTATTTGGTTCGAAAATCGAGGTCCAGGTCAACGATGGACAAAAAAAAATTCTCCCGCATCTGATGGTTGACTTTTTATGCAATGCAATAGTCTTTTCTATTATTTTCAAAGAAAATACGACTAAAAATACTCCATAAGGTCATTTGCGGATGATAGTATGGTTTATAGTCCAGTCATAATAGGGGATCCACTTCGGAAAATCGACATACCCAGTATATTACCACGTATAAACTTGTATACTTAAACTGTTTTCAGGAGTCACATATAAATGGATGGTCGCAAATGTTAAAGTCAAAGGTCACTAAAATCGATTTTCTTTTAAAATATTTTTTGCGAATATTTCGTTTTCTATGGGTTTTTTTGTATCGGACAGAATTGTAGAGAATTAAGTTCTATACAACTTTTGTATTCAACATTTTTTCATACCTCGAACTGTTTTCGAGATAGAGGGCGGAGAGCGCGCGGTCAGATAATCATGTGATTCATATAAATCAAGAAGAAAAAATATAAATTTCTAATTAATGTTTTCATTAAAAGTGTCATTTTATAGATTTATTATTGTGAAAATTAATAAAAATTTCGAGAACAAGTTCTGATTTCAATTCTCTTCTTCTTGAAAAATTTAATGTAGAATTTAATAAAAAATGATAACTATATATTTAGCAATAATTTATAACCTCAATATTACGATTTTTCGATCGGGACTACCAGTTGCCTCAAATGATTCTCTGACCGCGCGCTCTCGGAAACAGGTCGAGGTATGAACAAATGTATATGTATATGTATATATATATATATATATATATATTTATATATATATATATATATATATATATATATATATATATATAATATATATATATCTATATATATATATATATATATATATATATATATATATATAATATATAATATATATATATATACAGGGCTATTCAAATTCGAGTATATGCATGGGGATTTCGATAACGGTAAGAGATAGAGGGATGGTTTTAAATGGGGGCAAAGTTGCATATTTCAGAGGTCAGTTATATGGATAAAAAAAATTCTGATCTAGCTCCTCTAGTTCTGGAGTTATATAGGAAAATTCGAAAATTTTTAAATCCTTTTTTTTGCCTATATCTTTTTATTTAATGAATTGTTTTCAAAACAATTGTCACTTTGCCATTGCCACTTTTTCTAAGCTATCTAAATATCTGAATAAATATTATATACAGGGTGTCGTATAAATTGGGCCACCCTCAACTTTCAATTTTCAAATACGGACCAGAATTTTTTATTGCATTTTTTTTGAATGCCAAGAGTCATGTTTTATATTGACGTAGTATTTTCATCTGAATTACAGAGTGTTCTGGAAATATTGAACTATTACCAGTTAAATCTCAACATTTTTTTTAAAATTGCAGCTCTAATTAAATTTTTAGGATTTGGAAGATAATCAACATTATTCGACGAAAAATGTCTTTTTCAAGAATTCATCCACATTTCACTTCACGTAACCCATGATCAATGTACGAAAATGTGAAATTCTTCCTAGTACGTTTATGTGCATATAATCATTGCCCAAACAAAAAAAATGTTCGACTGGCAATCTTCATATTACAGACACCAATTTGCAAATATTTCATTGTTAATTACTTTCCGAACTATCTACATTTTTCAGCTAATTTATGGGCATTCTGTTGCTATATACAACAATTATGATTAAACTATTTGAATTCTCATAGTAATGCTTTGGAAAATAAATATTTAGTTCACCTCACTTGTCATTCTTTTGACAGTTTCTTGGAAATTACCGTTTGGTATTTAAATGAAAAATCTGTTAGTACTGAAAATGTGTTTCCCCATAGAGCAGAAAAGAGATATGATCAACGTTTTTCTACAGAAATAGTAGGAGCATTCATCTTTCCGCTTGACTTTTTTTTATGGGTACACTAAAAAATAGAATATATCAAAACGAAATTGAAAGTATAGAAGATTTAAGAATTAAATCATGAACGCTTTGGCAATCACTACGTCGAAGAGATATCTTCAGAGCGAATAATAACTTTAAAAAACGACTCTGTAAATGTCTGGAACGAGAAGATCGTCAATTCAATCATTTATTTCGATTATGATAACTTATAATGACTTATTTTCAATTCTAGATAATAACTAAACATTGTTTCTTATGCGATAAGTTATAAAATATGAAAACCTATATGATCAAATACAATGTTATGTTTGTGACAGATTATGTTTGTGAGTTCTCAGCAGCAGAATACATACAACAGATCTTCCTCATACCTACTGAGGTTAATTAGAGTTGTTTTATGGAATTAAAAAATGATGAGATATCACTAGTATTAGTTCAGTATTCACAAACCACTTTATGATTTTATATAAAAATAAAACGCCAATATGAAACATAATTATATAGGTAGTTCGAAAAGTAACAATGATGAAATATTTCCAAATTGGTGTCGAGTATGAAGATTGCCATTGGAAGATTATTTTGTTTGGTCATTGATTATATGCACATACATGTACGTACTGGGAAAAATTTCACATTTTCGTATATTGATCATGGGTTGCGTGAACTGAAATGTGGATGTATTTTCGAAGAAGACATTTTTCGTCGAAATAATGTTGATTATCTTCCAAATCCTAGGCATTTTATACCTTATTCTATGATATTTATTAATTAGAGCTGGAATTTAAAAAAATGTAGAAATTTTACTGGTAATTAGTTCAATATTTTTTCAGAACACTCTGTAATTCAGATGAAAATACTACGTCAATATAAAACATGACTCTTGGCATTTAAAAAAATGCCAATAAAAAATACAGGTCCGTATTTTGAAAAATGAAAGTTGAGGGTGCCCAATTTATACGACACCCTGTATATAATTTTTATTAAGATATTCAGATAGCTTAGAAAAAGTGGCAATGGCAAAGTGACAATTGTTTTGAAAATAATTCATTAAATAAAAAGATATAGGCAAAAAAAGGATTTCGAAATTTTCGAATTTTCCTATATAACTCCAGAACTAAAGGAGCTAGATCAGATTTTTTTTATCCATATAACTGACCTCTGAAATATGCTACTTTGCCCCCATTCAACCATCCCTCTATCTCTTACCGTTATCGAAATCCCCATGCATATACTCGAATTTGAATAGCCCTGTATATATATATATATATATATTTATTCGAATTGTTGTTGCCTGTGATCTATTTTTAATCTCTTGATAATTATTAGCAATAACAGGCTGGTTGAATCTTAAAAAACTCGATTTTATTAAAGAGTTGACGTTTTACTTCGATATTCTTAATTGAAATTTCTTTGACATTTATTGATGTGAAAAAATTGAAAAAAAGGCTGCTTAGTCTTGCTAGTTATTTATTATATACTATTCAGTCTAATATTAACATTCAAAAATGTTATGATAAGAATATCGAAGTAAAACGTCAACTCTTTAATAAAATCGAGTTTTTTAAGATTCAACCAGCCTGTTATTGCTAATAATTATCAAGAGATTAAAAATAGATCACAGGCAACAACAATTCGAATAAATAATTAAATATTGCAAGCTGAAAATATGGCAATGACCCCAAACTTAAGCTGAGAGTTTCAAGGTTTTTATAAACTGTAAGTAACTTTTTTTAAAAGATTTGAAATTCTAAATAAATAAAAAATTTCATTAAAAACGGCTACTTCCATATAAACGATCTATACCGATAATTTTGCTCTACCTATTTAATAGTTTACCGCGACTAATTTCTTTGTTATTGTTTATTTACTCGTTCTTAGTTCTCGCGGATAGCATTAATCGCCTCCGTGGCAAAGTTTGACCAAATCTCCCATACCGGAGAGTTTCAAAACAATAAACCACCAAATGAGGGTGATTGTCTTCCGTAATCAGAGGATTTTGTTTGTTGTACTATTTTCATCTTCAAATTTTCAATCCAATTCTTTGCTACGCCGTTCTGATGATGGACGCAAAGAGTCCGAAACACGTGTCAAACGGCTGCTTCCATATAAACGTACTATACCGATAATTTTACTCCACATCTTTAATGTTTTCCCATGACTCATTTCTTTGTGTTAGATAAATAATACCCTATTATTGTTATTTTCAAACATTAACGTAAGGTAGGGTTTCTTTGGTTTCCCTTACCTTCTAATCATAACATTTTGAATGTTAATATCATAGACTGAATAGTATATAATAAATAACTAGCAAGACTAAGCAGCCTTTTTTTTCAATTTTTTCACATCAATAAATGTCAAAGAAATTTCAATTAAAGAATATCGAAGTAAAACGTCAACTCTTTAATAAAATCGAGTTTTTTAAGATTCAACCAGCCTGTTATTGCTAATAATTATCAAGAGATTATATATATATATATATATATATATATATATATATATATATATATATATATACAAATAGCGTAAAACCCTTAGAAAACGAGATATTTCCAGAAAATATAGAAAAAATCGATCTTTGTGACTCCTGACTTTAACACTTGCAACCATCCAATTATATGTGACTTTTAAGAACACTTTAAGGATTCCAAAATACAAGTTCTTACGTGGTAATATACTGGGTATGTCGATTTTCCGAGATTTTCCACTTATTTGGTCTAAGATGACTGGTCTATTATGTAAGGGATATAAGTGACATATGAGTGCATCAATCAGGATCTTTCAGCAGCAAACGAATTGAAGAACACTGCTAATGAAGATATAACTATTGGTATTAATATTTAAAAAATGAAAAGAATAAAAACAGTTAGATAGTTGAGAATTATTTTGGATGAGAAATTGAGTTTTATTTGACAATTTCGGTCACCAGACCAACTTTCAAATTTTGAAGTGATATCTTCGGCATTGAATAAAAATCATGAGAGTTTTGTCTTAGGTTTGAAAGCATGAAGATATCACTTCAAAATTTGAAAGTTCAGGAGTTTATAGGTTGATTTGTTCTGTATGTAAAGGAGTGTATATAGGTCAGACTGGTCGATCGTTCAAGAGAAGAATTAAAGAACACCAACAATCTTTTTTTTTAAAATAAAACGAATTCAACGTTTTCAAATCATTGCCGTGAAAACCACCACCCATTTCCACAAATCATGCACAAATTACCGAACCAAACTTACTTACTTTGAATCATTAGTAATTTTTAAACTCAATCATAATGCAAAAGATATCTTGCTGAACGACCAGGTTGACTTGATATCTTCTCCTATATTTAGTGTATTCAAACAATAACGATTTTTCTAAAGAACATGATATTGTACCAATTTGGGAAATCCACTCGATTAGCCCTTCTTGACATATGTTCCTCTTGTCTATTTAGGTACCTGTAATAATTCTTTCCCACCCGTAAGCGCAAATCTATAATTAATTTTTCAGTTCTTAACTCAATCTGCCCGATGATGGTCTAGTGACCGAAATTGCAATCGCAGTGTTATATTTTTCAAAATATTTTGTGATAATAATTGTAGTAAATTCAAATTCAATTTTTGTTCATATGTATATATATTTATATAAGTATATATAAATATATATATATATATATATATATATATATATATATATATATATCTACATATATTTTTTTAGTTTTGGTTTTTCTTTGACCTGATATATATTTTTTTCGTAATATTTTCTTTCTTGGTGTTAGGTCACATTAAATGATGCAATTCAGTTGTCGTGCAAATGATTGTTTATTGAGGTTTCGACTATTTTATGGCCTTTTTCAAAATCTATAAACCTTCTTTATTTCTTGTCATTGATTGCACATTTAATATTTTTTTGGATTTCCAACGATTCAAGAAATTTCCTTTTTCTGATGTTTGGCTCAGTTTTTAATATTTTCGTTCCATTGAAATTGAATTTGAATTGAATTATCAATTTCAATGAAACGAAAATATTAAAAACTGAGCCAAACACCAGAAAAAGGGAATTTCTTGAATCGTTGGAAATCCAAAAAAATATTAAATGTGCAATCAATGACAAGAAAGATGTAAATAATACAACCAAACTGTATGCTCCTCTGCTATACGTTCAGAAATAACTGACGCCGTTGACTGTGATAAGTATATGTGATGAAAATGTTTTGTTCTGTGTGTTTCAATTCAATTTGTTGATTATCTACGTTAAGGTTTATAGATTTTGAAAAAGGCCATAAAATGGCCGAAACGTCAATAAACAATCATTTGCACGACAACTGAAATGCATCATTTAATGTGACCTAACACCAAGAAAATATTACGAAAAAAATATCTACATATATATATATATATATATATATATATATATGTATATATATATATATATATATATATCTATATATATATATATATATATATATATATTTATATATATATATATATATATATATAGATATATATATATATATATATATATATATATATACATATATATATATATATATATATATATATATATATATATATATATATATATATATATAGATTTATATAGATATATATTATATATATATATATATATATATATATATATATATATATATATATATATATATATATATACCGGGTGTCCACGGAAGGTGGCTCGCCCCTATAACTTTTTTGTTTACAGAGATAATGAAATAAAATCTAGAGGATATGTTTGATGCATAAAACTGCATTTTTTGAAAAGTAACTCAACTTCATGCAACTTCCGGTTTCACCGGAAGTGACATAAACTTTCGATTTTTAAATGGGACACCGGGTATATTTTCAGTTTTTATGTCTCCATATGAAATTTAGAATACAACCATGTATCATTTGTTACTTTTTGTAACCTTTTTTTTATTTTTTTTTCGAAATAAATTTTCATTCTAGAGGGCTATGGATGCGTTCAAATAACTAATTTCGGTCCTAAAATGTATGTTAAAATACAACTTCATTGTTTTCGATTAAAATGTTCCAGCTATGTGAAGTTTAATTTCAAAACTTTTATTACTATTTTTTTTCAAATGGCAACATGGTGGCTCGCCGGGTTAAAAAAAAAGATAATTTTATTACGATCAATTTGATACTACACTCTAGGTATTCGGTTGAAAGAAAACTTTCGATAAAAACCTGAAATCCCATTACCTTAGATCTTTCTTTAAATGAAGAATCTTATTGAGATTAAAATAACATTTGAAATCATCGAGTAGCCTGTGACCAACACAACTGAAACAAAGCCACGCCCAAAAATCTACGTCCCTGGACGGCAAACAGGGCCATTTTAGGACCGAAATTATTTATTTGAACGCATCTATAGCCCTCTACAATAAAAACTTATTTCGAAAAAAAAATTGAACAACGGTTACAAAAAGTAGCAAATGATACATGGTTGTATTCTAAATGTCATATGAAGACAAAAAATTGAAAATATATCAGGTGTCCCATTTGAAAATCTAAAGTTTATGTCACTTCCGGTGAAACTGGAAGTTGCATGAAGTTGAGTTACTTGTCAAAAAACGCAGTTTTATGCATTAAACAGATCCTGTAAATTTCATTTCATTATCTCCGAAAACAAAAAAGTTATAGGGGCGAGCCACCTTCCGTGGACACCCGGTATATATATATATATATATATATATATTTATATATAATATATATATATATATATATTTATATAAATATATATAAAAATATATATATATATATATATATATATATATATATATATATATATATATTAGCTGATCCCACTATTGCTATCTCGAAAACGGAGAGACCTACAAAGTCGGTTATATTGGATAAAAGTTTCCAATTTTGGGGAGCAATAATAAGCCTTTTCAGATCTTAAATATCAATGTTTGTTTTTGAGATATTCGCCAAAATAGTCGAATTTCGTTTTTTGGCTCTGCCGCCTCTCTATATATATATATATATATATATATATTTATATTAATATATATATATATATATATATATATATATAAATATAAATATATATATATATATATATATATATATATATATATATATATATATATATAATATATATATATATATATATATATATATATATATATATATATATATATATATATATTCATATTCAAGCAAATGAGAGGAAAAATAGAATTATAGAGGGCGATTTCATACATTACCAAAAATATTCTTTCAGTTCTTAAAACTTCCGTTAGGAAACTCGCAGAATTTCTGAATGCTATGGGGGAATATAAATATTTATTCGAAACTTTTCGATGGAAGCCCTTGTGGACGTCAAGTGGAATACGATTAGCGTAACGACTTTGTCTTAAATAAACAAATTGGAGAATTAGAATTTCAACCAGCTTTGCATTATAAGAAGCTTGGCATTTCGCTGTCTCCGCAAACATCAAGCGCTTACATTCATTTAACTTATGAAAAATCCTGAAAATTCTTGTTTTCGACAGGAAAAGATTATGGAAATATAGTCACATTGAAGAAATTTCAATAACTTACATATCCAGTGGCATAGCCAGGATTTTTTTTGGGGGGGCCAGCGACTGTTATATAAAATATAAATATATATATATATATATATATATATATATATATATATATATATATATATATATATATATATATATATATATATATACAGGGTGGACCACGACGAACTGCATCAGTCGATATCTCAGAAACTTGAAATTTTGGGCACTTGCTAGATCTCTTGGGGCCTATACAGCTAAAATATTTTCATCTATTGGGCACTTCCGGTTGTACCGGAAATAGACCCTTTGTCGCTTATTTTAAATGGGATATCTATATATTATTACATTTTTGGATTCTAATTAAGATTCTAGGCAGATTATTTAAACTTATTTATTATTTATAGACAATATGATAAATTATTTCAAGAACATGTGATACATTTGGGACCCGATATCCTCATAAACAAAAACCATTACCAAATACTGTTGAACGAATTATAAAAACTTCAAGAATTTTGGATCCGTAAAGACAAAAAAGTACAAAAAGAAACCAGTTGCTAACAATGAAAATATTGAAATTGCAATCTTGGGATATTTTGAAGCATATCAAACAAAATCTTCAAGGCAGGTAGCATTAGAATCAGGCTTATCCAAATCGTCAGTTCTAAGAATTTAACGGAAACACAAATATCATCCCTATGCATTTTCATTCGTGCAGCATTTGAATGAAACTGATTTTCTTGTGACCGAAGTAGTAAGAATTCAAAGAATTCCATTCTTCTTGGAAAATCAGTTTCATTTAAATGCTGCACTAATGAAAATATGGATAGCATAGGGATTATATTTGTGTTTCCGTAAAATTTTAGAACTGACGATTTAGATAAGCCTGATTCTAATGCTCCCTGCCTTGAAGATTTTGTTGTAAATGTTTCAAAATATCCCAAAATTGCTATTTAAATATTTTCATTACTAACAACTGGTTTCTTTTTGTACACTTTTGCCTTTACGGATCAAAACTTCTTGAAGTTTTCTATAATTCGTTCAACAGTATTTGCTGCTGGTCTTTGTTTATAAGGATATCGGGTCGCAAATGTATCACATGTTCTTGAAATAATTTATCACACTGTCCATAAATAATAAATAAGTTTAAATAATCTTCGTTTGAATAATTTAACCGGGGTGCCATCACGATGATTTGAAATGTCAAATACGATCGTGGCTATCCTAGATCTAATTGTTTAACGATTAAATGCAAAATCGCCATATAAAAATATTAAATTGGCAATATTTGGAAAACTTCAAATTTTAGGTATAGATAACCTTATACAAAGTTATCTTCTTTTTAAATACTAAATATTATAAAAGAAGAAAAAGGGGGATTTCCATTTGAAGAAATTGATTTTTGTCAGTTGTCTCAATCTCATTTTAGATCTTATTTTTTGAACACTCTGTATGATTAGTTATCCAAATATTATACAAAATCTATTAAAATAGGTCCTTTTCAACAAGGAATCTAACCCAAACTAAGTAAAAAAGGTTTTATTATAGGAACAATTGATAATTATATTAGGGCTTGCAATCGTCGTTTTTGACATAAAAACCTAAATATGTCAAAAACATATCATGAGATTTCACAATGTACATCATTTATACCTTGAATTGAGATTGACAATAATTGATGAAAATTAATGAACATTTCATAAAATGACAACAAATTTCAACTAGTTCAATCTAACACGTATACATGAATATTTCCCTCCTGTCAAAAATCCCTTGTAAATGGAATGCAATTATCGAAAATTACAGCGATAATTGCATTGTAGAGAGCGAAAGAGCACTGCGATAATTGCATTGTAAAAGCGAAAGAGCCCTGCGATAATTGCACCGCAGACCGATAATTGCATAGTACATATGCATGGCAATTCATTGCACCCTTCGATAATACAGCGACACTTAATAAGTAACGTCAGTTTGACAAGTAATGTCAAAAATATTATTTATTAAAAATGTCTCGTTTTGGTAAGGCTTCATTACAAGCTATTGAAGAAAATGTGTTGGAAAACGAACCAAATAATACGAAACAGAACAGAAAATATGTGTGGCGTCAGTTTATGAGCTTCTGTGCTGAGAAAAACTATACTTTAGATGAAAAAACACAAATTAATGTCCTGGAAAAAATATTAACGGACTGGGCATTCAATATGCGTAAGCAGAATGGCGATGAGTACAAAGAATGTACTGTTAAAACGATTTGGAACGTAACAGCTAAATTACTGATGGAAAAATATTTTACGGAATACAATATCAATTTTAACCCTTTTACTGATATTGAGTTCAAAGCAGCCAGAGATGCGAAAAATGCCAAGAGAAAACAACTACAATCAGATCCAGAGAAGCGAAAGGAAAGTGCAGTTTTTTTGAAGTACGATGAATTCCAAAATATGGTTCGTGGTTGTGACGAAAACACTGCAGATGGTTTTCAGAAGAAGGTATTTTTTGTTTTTGCTTTTGAATTAGCTTGGCGTGGTGGAGAAGGACACAAGTGCTTAATTTCGTACTTCAAAGAAGAAGAAAATAACGTAGGTGAAAAAACAGGAAGAATTATTTACGATCCTGTGTTTACTAAGACGACACAAGGAGGAGAAAAACCATGCGCTTCATTGAAATGGCTAATAAATAATAAAGTCAATCCTGATTTGTGTCCAATTCGACTGTACAAAAAGTTCCTAGAAAAGCGGGTTGGAATAAAACAGAACGACTCTTTCTCACTGGAAAGCCCACTTGGAAGTTAAACAGAAAATGGTACAAAGATATGCCTGCTGGACGAAATACAGTGAGCAAATGGACTGTTCTACAAGCCAAAGCTTCTGGTTTAAAAACAGATAATATCAAGCTTACTAACCATTCGTTACGAGCTACGGCCGTTTCCCATCTCTCAAAAAAAGGGGTTGACGAGCAGCAACTTAAAAAATTAACGGGCATTTCAATTCAAAAATCAATTATGCAATATCTTCAAATGGATGAAGATCACCATGAAGGAATAATCGAAAAAATGCGCGGCAATGACGTATCACAGGCACAGCATTCTGAAACATCCTCTTCAGTCGTTAATGCACCGATAGCTGCATTGTCTAACCATAATTCTTATAATAATTGTGTATTTCACTGCAGTTCCAGCAATTTTTGATTAAGTTTAACATTGAATAAATAGTTTCTCCATATTTTTACGTATCCTTTTATAATATATAAATTAAAAATTACAAAACAAACATATATTTGCTTCTCTTCTTTTCTTACAGTTGCGGGATGGTTATTGATGACAAGCTAAGAATTTATGAATTACTAACGTCAGTTTGATAAGTTGACAGTTCATTCGGGAAATATTCCCCCGAATTACACTCGTGCATCAAAATAACCGGATAATTTCGCATTCCAGTGGTCTTTGAAAAACTGCATTCGGTCATTTTCATATTTTGGAGAAAGAGCCCGACACCGAAGGTGGAGGGCTCTTTCTCCAAAAATGAAAATGAACTCATGCAGTTTTTTGACAACACGCTGTCATGCAAAATTATCGGTAATTTTGATGCACTTGTGCAATTACTTACGAAAATTCGTTACCATTTTCATTCCCAAAAAAATTCAAGTATTTAAGTTGACGTAGATTGAAGGAAGTGGATTGAACAATATTTTTTCTCATTAAATTGTTATGTTGCAGTTACGATGAATTATGTTATAACAAGCTGCTTATAGGTAATTCAATCGGCAGCTAAAGCTACTGTGCATTTTGCTATTATTATGTTATGGTTTATAGAACATACAAAAGTTTGTTGAATTTAAGTGAGAAACTGATTCAACCATCTTCTGTTTCAGTTTTGGATCGAATATTCGAATATATTCGAATAATATGAATCTATTTTATTTGTTTTGTGGTTGTAAATATATATTTTAAGATGACTGAGAGGCCTATCAATAAGCAAACCATACTTCTTTCTCCATTACTAAAATTGAAATAGTTGTAATTTATTTTAGTAGATGGTAAACAAAATTAATAGTATCATCTTAAGTTATAGGTACTTGAAAATAATTGAAAAATTTAAAGCCTTGAAACTGGTGGTAGCTACAAATTAGTAAGAAACATCTATAAATGAGATGGTTTTCGGTGACAGTTTCTAAAGATGTTACTACTCAATTGACCATTTTCATATGACGTCACGCGATTTCGGCCATTTTGCCTGGAGGACAAACAAACCATTGTTATGCAAACAGATGTGCTGAACTGTCACTTAAGTTTCATAACTTTTTGAGTTGTTTGTCGAATTTAAAGTTTTTTTCTGATTATTTCATTATTGTTGGAGTTTATTAGAGAAAATGCCATCGTTTTCGTTAATTTTGGTATGAGAGGAAACCGAGACAAAGTGAGATTTTATAGAATCCCTGCTGTCCTAAAGAATGCTGGTGATTATTCAAATGCTGTATCACGAGAAAGGCAAGAGAGATAGATTGAAGCATTGAAAAGGGGACCTTTTAGTGAAAATCAATTGAAATATGCACGAGTCTGTTCTAAACATTTTATAACAGGTAAGTTTACTTGAATAAGTGAAAAAAGATGAACTCTTTATTTAAAATATTTTTCAGGGACTCCTGCAGAGTTATTGGATAAAGACAACCCTGACTGGATTCCAACCCAAAATATGGGGTACACAATTGCCAATCCTGTTGGTAAAACTCAAGTCAGCAGGTTTAAACGTTCGGTTAAACGAAAAAAGCAAGTAGAGCAGGTATCTAGTGATTTTGCTGTAATTGTTATATGACAGCAAATTAGGACCTTCATGAAAGTATATTTATTTTCTTGAGGAACAATATGAAGATATAGACATATCGTATAGATATAGACAGACCACATTGCCAGCTTCGAGGTACACGCTTCTTCATCCTTAGACTGAGAGCTGGTGTGAAGGAGAAAAACAATTGCTGCTATATGACTGCACACTTCTCCTAAGCCTGCCATACAAGTGCAACGTCCACTGGAAATACTACCGTCAGTTAGGATAATAACCCACGAATTCAGAAGCTTTTCCTTAAGACGTTGTGAATGTTTCACCTGAAATATAAAGTTTACTTTTAGTTATAACAATTAAGAACACTGATTAGTATGAGAATAAACCTAATGAATATCATTAAAATACATCTTACCTTGCCAATAACTACAAAAGCTGTTTCGTTCACTCTTTTCCCATAAATTTCTTGGACTAGTCCTGCTTCATACAATTTAAAACCTTGCAAGCTTTTGCTGTTCAGTATAAAAACTGTGGGTGAGGATAAAATAATTAACCATATCGATGATGGATATTACTGGAATTGATGACAATGATATCAAATCTTGAGAGCTGGACTTCAACAGATAAGGGTCTATATCATCAATAGTTTTGATTTTCTGATCGTAGCGGCTCTTAATATCGGCAGGAAGTGATTGATAATAAGTACTTCTTTCCATTTTCAATATAAATTTATGATTCAAAGTTTTTTAATACTTTTACTTTCAATAAACGTAAGCAAACAACTCAGAACACTGATAGTCGTAAATGGTTAATTTACAACTGTTTGCCCTCCAGCCAAAATGGCGGCCCTGACAAAATCAGGTGTTTGAAAATGATCAATATTTTGATTAGAATTTTTCATATTACCTCATTATACTTCAATGAGAAGTATTAATACATTATGCAAGTGCGAGTCAGACTCGTGCACGAAGAGTTCTGTACCTTTGACAATGCCCCCCTTGATATTTATTTTATTTTAATTTAATTATTTATCATTAAAGTAAAAATACAACTGAGAATTTTGTGAATATTTCAATTGCCTACCTGTTGCCATTATTGATACCTATCTAGCAAAAAAGGGCAAAAAGAGGCGTTTTTGTATGGGAGCCCCCTTTGAATATTTATTTTATTTCAATTTTATTATTTATCATTAAAGTACAAATACAAGTAATTATGTGAATAGTTCAAGTGCCTACCTTTTTTCATTACTGATATCGTGAAAAAAGGGAAAAAATTCGCGTTTGTTGTATGGGAGCTCCCTTAAATATTTATGTGTTGTTATAGCGCAAACAGAAATACATAATTTGTGAAAACTTCAACTGTCTAGCTATCGCGGTTCTTGAGATACAGCCTGGTGACAGACAGACGGACGGACACACGGACAAACGGACAGACGGACAGACAGCGAAGTCTTAGTAATAGGATTCCGTTTTTACCCTTTGGGTACAGAACCCTAAAAACAACAACATGGATTGGGTAATTTTTTAATTTAGTCTGATTAATGATTGTATTTGTAGTATAAACAGATTCAATGAAACCAGAGCATGAAATGAGCTGATTCAAGTTCTGTCTGAAATATTTTTGAGTAATCGCTGTAAGTCCTTTTTAATATCCCGATTTTAATAAATTTTAAACACATGTTGTACCTGAAATATAGCAATTTACATGCAATTAGTGAAAAAACAATAGGAATGTTTTTACTGATTGTGTCAAAATTTACATCACTTCAAATTTCGTTAGGATAAATCGTTTTCATTCATCAAGTGCTCGAATGGACTGGCGAGATTCACAGACAATAGACTTGTTGAAATTGTAATGAAACGACGGAATACCTGAAAATGACGTATGAGACAATTCATAACGGATAGAATTTTGGATTATTGTCGTTGAAAAACCAAGTTGTCAATTGCATCAAATACTATTACGTTCAATTCGTGAAAATAAATGTGAAGGTTTGAAATTCAATTATTCTCGATATTTCGCCATTTATTTTATGGCTTCTTCAGGAGAAGCTACAATTTATAATGTTACATTTAAATATATATGAAGAGATTTCCTCTCATTACTTACAGAGATTATTCACACACACATATTAAAATGATAAAAATAATAAACATCGACTATTATTATTATTTTTGTATTTATTGTTATTTTTTTTTAATTTAACGATATCACGTCGTCAAGGGTATATTCACTTATCAATACGCAGTAGTTATACAAAATTCACGGATTCTATTGGCTTATTCATACATGAGTTTTATAATCAGTAGTAATACTATAAGTACTTCAAAACAATCAGGCTGCTTCTGCCACAGTCCCACATAATGATCTCCTTGAGGTTTTGGAATATTATGGGGTTTGTAGGACTGAGTAAGAAATCTTTGAGACTTATCTTGATGATAGAAAACAATTTGTAAGAATTAGGAACTCATTAGGTGATCCCTTGACTGTGCAAGTTGGCATACCCCAGGGAACAGTGTTGAGGCATTTACTCTTTATTGTCTCTGTTCGAATTCCAATTTTCGACTAAGTAGTTAATTCGAACTAATTTATTGAATTTGGTTCAATGGAATTAAAGCCTGAATATTCGTGCTACTCAAAATATCATAATTTGGTAATGAGATAATGTTACCTTTATTCGCGGCATATCGAAAGCATCGAATTACGACTAATTTGTTACAATTGAAGCCTCATGGGTTTAACGCGTTCATCCCTAGACGTAAATTTTAATTTCGTACTGATCAGGACACACGTGTATGAAATTCTATTGAAACATCCTGAAAGTGCATCAAGACTACATGTAAATGAAAATAGAAATGATATTCTTCTTAAAATTTTCATAACAAATTTCGATGATAAAAGAATAAAAGCCATTGAAACTTTCGAGTCCGTGCTAGTACATTTCTCACCATAGAACAAAAGTCGAAGAAAATAATAATAAATATGTGAATATATATATATATATATATATATATATATATATATATATATATATATATATATATTATATATATATATATATATATATATATATATATATATATATATATTATATATATATATATATATATATATATATATATATATATATATATATATATATAATTAAAATATTTATTCTTAAGCCAGAAATATATGTGTGATAATTTTTGAGTTTTTCTTGGGAATGTGGCTTAGATAAAATGGATGTCTTTCTATATGATCATTTATTTCTTCATTCCTTATTCCAACGTTTCGGCTTCACAAAGCCTTTCTCAAGGACTACAATGGAGAGAAAGAAAAAATTATTGTCACCAAAGTCACAGTTAAAAGCTACATTTAGTCGATAAATTAAAAAACACTGAAAGAAACATAACTGTTTTTATAAATATCACAGAAAAGTATTTACATAGCTTAAAATTATCCTCGGAAACACCGACACTCACTTCATTAAACGTATACTCAAATTTTGAATGAATTGATATCTACGATTGTTTACTTATTCCACTATACTTTATATACGCGTATGGCGTGCAGATGATATTAAACTCGCCGAGATTCGTTTGATTGACCGGTGGCCTGGACGTTTTAAGAAATATAAACTAAGAATCAATATATGGGGAGCCAACATTTTAGAAAAACAGATGAACATTCACAATTTAAAAGAATTTAAAATTTTATTTTTCCTTTTTCCCATGTTTTTTATTCACGTCGTTTATTTATTTTTTATAAAATGTTGTGGTATATTTTGCTCAAATTTTTAATATCTGTTTTCTCGTTTATAGCGCGATTATTCTTTTTTATATATATCATTTCTAGGATTTCTCGTTTTCTCTTGTTGGTTTCCCTGTGTAGTATTTTGGTATTCTCAAACTGGAACTCATGTTTATATTTAGCTTTATGGTTTGAGAGGGCTGTTATATTTTTTTTATCATATTTATGTCCGTTTAAACGGTTTGATAAGTATTGGCTCGATTGTCCGATATATACAGCATCACAGTTTGAACATGGAATTTCATATATGGTATGTGTTGTCTTATTAACAGGAGTTTTTGTTTTTAATTTGGAGTAGTTTTTTTTAAACGTGTTTTGAGTTTTATGCCCAATTTTTATGTTTTTGGGTTCCAGTACCTTCTGTATATTCTCCGACAGTCCATATATGTACGGAAACGATGTGAAACTCTGTCTATCGCGAATTCCACCCTCGTTTCCTTCAGTGAATTTCTTCAGTCGACTAACAAAAATTTTATTTACCATGTTGCAGGGATAATTGTTCTGTTTTAGAACTTCTTTTGCTTTTTTTATTGCGTCAGTTCTGAAACTATGATCTGAAAGTTTAATAGCCCTGTCAGCTAGACCAATTACGACAGTTTTCTTCTGGCTATGTGGATGATTCGAAAGGTAGTTAAGATATCTACCAGACCACGTTGGTTTTGTATACCATCTAGTAAGTATTTTGTTGGCTTCATCATGTAAGAGAGTCATGTCTAAGAAATTAATAATTTGGTTTTCTTCTACTTCTATAGTGAATTTCATCTTATTGTGATAGCTGTGGCAAATATCCAAAATGTATTGTTCCCTGCCTTTTGGAATGGCTGTGAGGCAATCATCAACATATCTAAAAAAGAAGGGCAAGTCAAAATCTAGTTTTGGCAATACCGTGTCTTCCAAATCTTCAAGCACCAATTGCGCGATAACGCTGGAGATTGAAGAACCCATTGCGCATCCTTCTATTTGTTTGAAATATTCATTCTGATAGCAAAAATATGTTGACGTCAGGGTCAGTTTTATACCTTCTTTAAAGGTTCCCAAAGGAATATCTGTGAATTCTCTGATTTTGTTCCATTTCTTTTCCACCACTTCTATAGCCAATTCCGTAGGAATATTTGTGTAAAGGGATACTACGTCTAGCGAAACCATCTGGTAGTTTTTTGGAATAGTAATTTTGTCGATTTTTTCTTTAAATTGCCATGAGTCTTTTAAGTATGATGAATTTTTATTTGCTACTTTCATCAATATGTTTTTGAGAAATTTGGCTAGATTTGAGAAAGGTGCCTGTATACAGGAAACTATTGGCCGTAATGGAACTCCTGCTTTATGTAGTTTGGGTAGTCCATAAATCTTAGGTGCTATTGAATTGTTGATTGTCAATTCTTTTGCAGTGTTAGGCGAGATGAAACCTTTTCTTTCCCACTCTTTAACAAGGTTGTTATTTTGTTTTTGTAAAATATTTGTTGGATCTTGCTTTATTTTTTTATACGTATTTACATCATCTAAGAGTGTTGTCATTTTGGAATGATACATATCTTTTGTCATTACCACAGTCTTACTGGACTTATCCGGTTTAAGGACCAATAATTCAGGGTGCTCTTTTAGGAAGGTTTTAGTTTCTTTTATTTTGTGTGTTAGTTTTTTATAAGTTTCTTTATTCTTGTGTTTGTCGTTGTTGGCCTTCACATTATAGTTTGTGAGAATGTTACAACACTTTGCTCTAATTTCGTCCTTTATTTCTGTTTGTAAATTGCAGATGGATGTTTCTATGCTTGTTATTATTTCTGCCATGGGTATATCTCCCTGCTTGCATATTGGGGTTGCAAAATTGGAGCCAAGACTGAGAATTTCCTCAACACAGGTTGGCAGTTCGGTGTCGGTCAAATTTTCGAGCCACTCCCTCCGGAAATTTATTGTATTGGTTTCCTTATTTTCTATTTTTTTCAGATTATTGATCTTTTTAATATTTCTTGCTTTGACTAACTGAAAAAGGTCTTCATATTTTGTGTCAGTTTCTGCGATAAAAGTGGTGAAACTTTCGTTGTCGATTTTCTGCTGTATACGAGTTTTTTCTTTCCGTAAGTTGTATTCGAGATTTCGTATTGTGGATATTGTGTCAGCGATGAGTAAGTTTAATGAGTAAAAGATGAATTTCTTTTTGACATTATTGTGAAACTTAGTTTTCAGGTTGTTTCTTTTCAATTCAATATGAGTTGTCTTTATATCCAGAAATTTTGGAATAATTCTCTCCGACCTACATCTAAGAAGGAAGTTTCTTCTATTTCTTTGGTTTGCTAGTTTTTTTATAAGGTTTCGGTATGTGTTCATGGCGACTGTAATCTCATCTCCGCTCGTATTTCTAACATAACCCTGAAGCATATTTTCTCCCATGCTTAAATATGTATTAAAATATTTATTCTTAAGCCAGAAATATATGTGTGATAATTTTTGAGTTTTTCTTGGGAATGTGGCTTAGATAAAATGGATGTCTTTCTATATGATCATTTATTTCTTCATTCCTTATTCCAACGTTTCGGCTTCACAAAGCCTTTTTCAAGGACTACAATGGAGCGAAAGAAAAAATTATTGTCACCAAAGTCACAGTTAAAAGCTACATTTAGTCGATAAATTAAAAAACACTGAAAGAAACATAACTATTTTTATAAATATCACAGAAAAGTATTTACCTAGCTTAAAATTATCCTCGGAAACACCGACACTCACTTCATTAAACGTATACACAAATTTTGAATGAATTGATATCTACGATTGTTTACTTATTCCACTATACTTTATATACGCGTATGGCGTGCAGATGATATTAAACTCGCCGAGATTCGTTTGATTGACCGGTGGCCTGGACGTTTTAAGAAATATAAACTAAGAATCAATATATGGGGAGCCAACATTTTAGAAAAACAGACGAACATTCACAATTTAAAAGAATTTAAAATTTTATTTTTTTTTTCCTTTTTTCCTTTTTCCTCACTCAAAAATTATCACATATATATATATATATATATACAGGGTGTCCCACAATTTTTTAGACAGGCTGGAACTCTAAAACGGCTGAAGATAACTTCATGAAATTTGGTATGCAGCAATTGGACGGATTTTACAATATTGAGAATCCCTCATGACGTCAGCGAAATCATCACCGTAGCTATGACGTCATGTCATTATAAAATATCAAATGTAAAGGTGGTTGTGTGACTGCTCATATTAAAGGTCTTCTTATTCTGAATTCAACCATGTAATACACTTAGTATGTTAAAATTTATTAGTTGTGTATTTTCGATCAAAAGGAGTTTAACAAAATAAATAAAAAAATTTAATAAACAAATTTCATCACATGGAAATCAAGGCAATGATACCATTATTCTACAATTAATTTCAACACAAGCCTCAAACCTGATTTTCATGTGATTAAATTTGTTTATTAAACTTTTTTATTTATTTTGTTAAACTCCTTTTGATCAAAAATACACAACTAATAAATTTTAAAATACTGAGTGTATCACATGGTTGAATTCAGAATAAAAAGACCTTTAATATGAGCAGTCACACGACGACCTTTACATTTGATATTTTATAATGACATGACGTCATAACTACGGTGATGATTTCGCTGACGTCATGAGGGATTCGCAATATTGTAAAATCCGTCCAATTGCTGCATACCAAATTTCATGAAGTTATCTTCAGCCGTTTTAGAGTTATAGCCTGTCTAAAAAATTGTGGGATACCCTATATATATATATATATATATATATATATATATATATATATATATATATATATATATATATATATATATATATATATATATATATATATATATATATATATATATATACAGTGAGGCCTCGGTAGAGGATTGTGGGTTCGAGTCCCACCTCGCTCTTGGGTGTTGTATATGTCCGGAATTTAGTGGTTATTTATGATGAAAAATGTTGGGTAATGTACATAGTTTACAAGCCCATTGGCCGTTCGGAACCGGCGTTAAACTGTAGGTCCCTCGAGTTAAAAAAAAATATATATACAGCGAACACAAGATATATATATTTTTTGTGAATAATATATTCAAATATTCTTACATTCTTCAGCGATATTAATAGATTGACATCTTCTGCATAGTTATTCAATGATTATTCATTTTGTCTTTTAGACTCAGATATCTTTCCTTAATTAACAAGTGCGTTATAATAGTATATTACATAATATGTTCAGAAAAGCACAGTTTTACTAAACGACTATAGTGTTTACTTGTACTTGCTGAAAATAATTGCTGCTGAAAATAATTGGGTTTTAAAAAAAAATTTCTTTTTTTATGTATTTCAAAACTTCACCATATATACAGTCGATACGAAGAACTGTTTGAATTTCTTCTTATTATTTATAAACAATTCAAAATTGATAAATCTGACTTGACTTCAAACGCGTCAAGATTAGTGGCCATATTTGTGACGTCATAATGTGTTAGCTGTATGTTAGGTTATGTAGAAATAAACATTGTGACGTCAAAAGCGTTCAGGTTTGTCGGCGTGTTTTCGGTACTGGATTCAAAAATTTATTTGTTATGTAATATACGTTTTTAATTAGAGCGAAAAAAAAGTTTGAATAATTTTGTTATAAATCAGGATCTTTCCATTTATCACACAAAAATTTGGTTTTCAAAAACACAATTTACAAAATAGCTATGATGACATTTTAAATGCCGCTTGTGGATGTTTCTCAAGTTAACTCACTTTAAAGTCCATGGAAAAATACGAGAAGTTATAGGAAAAATTTCAGTTTTGTTCATCAAATATTTTGTCGTTGACAATGACAAAAACGCAGTAGAAAGTGATGCGTCTATCATGCTAGCGTATGTTTTTCAGGAAATAAGCAATTTTAATACATATTCTAGTGTATTCTATTCAATATGATATATTATTCAAGACATCTTAATGCATCCACTCTACATAATGAATGTTGAAAAGAACCTTCGAAATATACTGTGTTTTCTTAACAGTGATATTACGTGCAGTGAAGTGACACATATATAAGTCAAAGTGCCTCTTTAATAAACGATCTTGATTTCAATAAAATAGTAAATAACTAATCAAAATGAGTACAAATATATTGCATAGTAATTTCAAGAAGAACCGAGTTAATAGACTAAGGTTTGTAATAAGATACAAAGGTTGTTATAATTTTATTTACTGAATTCTGTATATCAGTGATATCATCATTATTTTCAGAAATTGATATAATTTCTGTCTCGTAAAATACAAGTTTTCCGTAAATACATAAAAAAACTGATCGACTGAAACGAATACTAGACGATATAATAATTAATGAAGTTTAATCTTTAAAATAAAACACACTTGGCTTAAGTTTCACTATATAAAAAAATTCAGATACTGTATTTAGCAGTAAAGATAGACGACATGTTTCGAGTTATGAACTCATCATCAAGACTGACTACAGGAGAGTATTACATCTTATTTAATAAAACAGACAAAAGCAAGGGGGATTACCTGAAAATCAATTTGTTAGTTTACAAGAGGTAATTAACTATTATGGGCGGAACTTATTTCAAGAATTTCCAGAAGGTCAAGGCGCTTTCCTTTGTTACCTGAACGCAACAATTAGGTTTTGCTGTAATCCAGGAAATGATTAAATTTTATACAATGTTCGGAGAAGCCAGTGGTATTTTTATTTTGTAAAATTGACTTTTTATGTTCTTCAACACGAATGTTTATATTCCTTCCTGTTTGTCCAAAATAGGAAGGAATATTTTGTAAACACCACTGTTTTCTCCGATGTTAGATTTTTCTTTATTATTGACCAAGAATCACTTCAAGTTTCTTTTATTTTTACAAATTATTTTAACGTTATTTTTCGATAGTCTGTTACAAATTTTGCTACTCAAATGCGGCACATAATTTATTGGGAAGTATTTTTGTTCTTCATTAATAGTTTGCGTGGGGTATATTGAATGCAACAGGTTCTTTATTGGTTCTTTTCACAATGAGCTTATCGATAAGACTTTCATTGTAACCGTTATTGGAATTCAATCTCAGATATAAAATTTTGACAGTTGCGTCTTCAACAAAAATAGGCTATAACTTCTTTGTTAGTAAGTCTATTGGTATGCGGTTCAGATTTTTGTAACCTTGAAAAATTGTTTTATTTACTCCATGTCAAAATTTTCCATATTTCTAATTTGTTACTTGATAAAATCTAGGTTGAAGTTGGCAAATTTCAAACGTTAATAACTTTCTTATTTCTAATGGAATGCTATGTATATTTTTGCATTATTGAATTTGCTATTCAATTACCTTTCGATTTGTATAACCATTCCCTATACCTAAAGTTAATAATAACAAAGATATTTTACAATTTTGTAATAATTTATATATCAATACACTTGAGAAATCGACTAACGAGTTATTTTGACGTATCTATGGATACCAATTACGAAAATTGCTTAAAATTTAATTGTGTCACCTTTTCTGCTCATTAGGTTTGTAGCACCTGATGCTGATATCCGAAAAGATATTGAAAAAATAGTAATTCTAAGACGTTAATATGCAATAATTATTGTTGTTTATAAACAACATAATATGTTTGTAGTAGACTGATGTCAAATTGCAATGTCAAGTTTGACATTATCATTTTGGTCAGGAGGAGTACATTCTTATGATCCAACAGTTACTCCAAATTATACATTCCAATGTTATACAGAAAAAAATCAATGCTTATTAATAACAGAATCACAAAACGTAGTTGAATCAGAATCAGAATATTTTTGATGATAAATTCTACTAGCTAGCAGAACATTTCGATCCGCTTCTCCAATACAGTAAACCATATTCATCATTTCTTGTCGCGTAAAATCCATTTTATTAACTGAAAAAATACTAGAAAAGGTGACACAATTAGATTTTAAATAATTTTTATTATTGGTATCCATGGATACGTCAAAATAACATGCTAGACGATTTCTCAGGTGTATTTATATATAAATTACTACAAAATTGTGATATATCTTTGTTATTATTAACTTCAGGTATAGGAAATGGTTATACAAATCGAAAGGTAATTGAATAGCAAATTTAAAAATGCAAAAGTATACATAGCATTCCATTAGGAATAAGAAAGTTATTAACGTTTGAAATTTGCCAACTTCACCTTAGATTTTATCAAGTAATAAGTTATATGGAGGGTAGAAGTAAGGAGGACCATCTCTGTGTATGAAAAAGTGTCCGTCAAAAATCGTCAAATTGGTGGCGCCACAATAGCAAGTGGGTACATTTCAAATGACGCGCTGTTGTCATATTGAAGTCGTTTTTACTTTTATTTACCTCATTAATAAATTCTTACCAACAGATTCATCGTACTCTGTAGATTTAGGTTCAATGTTATGCGCATCTTTTATGGCGATTTGAATATCACGATGAGTCGATTACAGTTTTACACATTTTAAACAGAAGAGCGGCATTTTTGGACTAGAAGGTATCTTGAAAAAATTTTGGAAGACGAACTGAGTTCCATGGAAAGAAAATACAGTGACTCAAAAATAAACTAATTCAATAAACTAATAAATAAGATAATAAAAGCACCCATTCAAAAATAAACTACATAACCTAGCTTTCAAACTTCAAAATCCCAATTACAAAAGTTGGCAACAGCGCGGCTTGGAATCCCTTCTTATTTCATGCTCTCTTGCTATTCTGGCGCCACTCTGGAGGGTTTTGGAACTGCAATTTGCAGTTTACAACTGGACACTTTTGCGACTGTTTTCCAATATGAGATGGTCCTCCTTACCTCTACCCTCCATAATAAGTTAGAAATATAAAAATTTTTGACAAGGAATGAATAAAACACTGTTTCAAGGTTACAAAACTCCAAACCGCATACCAATAGACCTACTAACAAAGAAGTTATAGCCTACTTTTGTTGAAGACGCAACTGTCAAAATTTTACGAAAAAAATTAATAACTCGAAAACTGTTCATTTTAGGTAAAAAGGATGTCCCGACAATTTTATTATAAATTACATAAGAAATTCGAAAATCAAAAAATATACAGGGTATTCCATTTGAAATAACAAAGTTGATATCACTTCCGGCAAAACTGGAAGTGCAATTTTCTTTAAAATAATTTTGAAAAATTTTCGTATAACCTTATGTATTTTAGCGTTGTTTACATGACAGAAGGCGCAATTTTGTAGCAATAGGGTAGAAAGTTTGTATCTAGGTAGGTTTGTATGATATCTTGAATGGGATTGGTTTTGGTTCGATTTGGTTGGGGAGTTGACCCCCTGGGGGAAGAAATAAATCTTGTTTACATGATACGAGGGTCGTTCAATAAGTCCTTAGAAAAAGATAGGAAAACACTGTTTTTTAGGGTAAATTTTTTTTATTTCTCAACATAGTCTCCTATCAGCTCTACACACTTCTCCAAACGTTTTTCCAAAATTTTTATGCCGTCCAAAAAATAGGATTTCGGAAGTTCTGCAAAATACTCATTCGTTTGAGCAATGATGTCCTCGTTGGAAGTGAACCGTCGTCCGCCAAGCCATTTCTTCAGATTGGGAAACAGGAAATAGTCACTTGGGGCCAGATCTGGTGAATAAGCAGGATGCTGCAACAATTTCATCTTCAATTCCACAATTTTGGCCATGGAAACAGCACAGGTGTGCACACGCGCATTGTCCTGATGCAAGAGGATTTTTTTCTTCTTCAAATGCGGACATTTCTCTTCGATTTCCTCGCTCAACCGTTGCAATAACGACGCGTAATACAGCCCTGTTATCGTTTTTCCTTTTTCCAAGTAGTCGATGAAAATGATGCCCTGCGTATCCCAAAAGACTGTGGCCATCACCTTGCTGGCCGATGCCACTGTTTTCGCCTTCTTTGGAGCCCGTTCACCCTTGAAAAGCCACTGTGATGACTGTCTCTTCGTTTCTGGAGTGTAGTAGTGGATCCAGGTTTCGTCCGTAGTTACATATCGACGAAGGAATTCGGCAGGATTGCGACGGAAGAGCGCCAACATGACCTCAGAGTCGACCACACGATTGCGCTTATTCTCCTCTGAGAGCAAACGCGGCACCCATCTTGCCGAAATTTTTTTCACAGACAATTTTTCATGCAAAATTGAAGCGACTGTACCTTGTGATATGCCTGTGGACTCAACTAATTCGTGCACTTTAATTCGTCGATCGCTCAAAATCAGGTCGTGGATTTTATTGATGATTTCAGGAGTTAGACACCTCCACTGGGCGTCCCGGACGATGTTCATCTTTTGTGGATTGAACGGCCACGTTTAAATTCATTCACCCAATTGTGGACTGTCGCAAACACAGGTGCAGATGTGCCAATGAACTGCATCCAACTCGGCTTTTGATTTCTTTCGGCGTTAAGCCTTTCAAATGGACAATGTTTGATGACAGCCCGGAACTCGCTTTTCTCCATTGTTATGTAAAAACAAATGGTGTTGACTGTAATCGACGAAAGCAATTGACCTACGTCATGGATCGAGCTGAAATTTAGACAGCTTTCCTATCGATAGTGCTGCTAACGGAAAAAAAATCTTTACCGATACTACGAGCGCCATCTCTTGGATTTTCTAAGGACTTATTGAACGACCCTCGTAATATCTTTATAATAAAATAAAATTTCGTTCGAATGTGCATACCTTGAATGTTAGAAGTAGGGGACTGCTTACCCCTCCACAACATCGTACTGCGCTTTTCCAGAAAGGTTTTTCGTACGACATATGCAAGACAATGAATTTTCTATTGCCGAAATTGAGAGGTTGCACATCTTTGAGTAGATTTTCTGCGGAATTGAGGAGCTATTTGGCTCAGAGCCCATTGCACTGATGAGGAACAAGGAGACATTGTAATAATATTATGTTTTGTATTATTTTTTTCTTTTTTTGTGTATCTTTTCAGTTGCGGGTTGTAAGAATATTTAATGAGTTAAAATTTTTTTTCTGATTTTAAGTTTTGTGAAAGGTTCGTATGGAAGATCAGTTTCTACTGAATACGACCCTTCTAATTGTGAACAGAATAGTTTTTTTATGTAGTGTTTTTTTCTGAAATGTCTCAATTTGTTGTAGTTTTCTGTCACAATAAAATTTATTATTATTATTATTATTATTATTATTATTATTATTATTATTATTATTATTATTATTATTATTATTATTATTATTATTATTATTATTATTATAAAGGGCGTAATTTCGGAGCAAAAGGATTGAAAGTTTGTAATTACGTAGTTTCGTAGGATACCTTGGATCTTTTTTTGGTACGAATTGGTTGAGGGGTTGATTCCCCGGGGAAGAAATAAATATTGTTTACACATTAGAGGGCGAATTTTTTTTTCGAATTTGAAAAAGAAATCATAATTTAATGAATATATATTTTTTAAACTGGATACGTTATGAAAACCTGCTCTTCTAATGCATTCGCTGCGATAGAGTTATTTTCCGTATCGTAACTTCTTTTATTTAGAGAAATTCTAACTCCGAAGTTTCTGCCGGTTTGGCCAACATATATCATAGGACATAAACCACAAGTAAGCTTATAACTAAGTACCGTAAAACGGGGTTACTTTGGCAGATTTCGAGACATATTTGACAATAAATCTAAAACCTTCGCCAATAATCCACAAGAAAAAATCTCATTGTAACAAATATCAATAAGACTGTAAATGCAAAATATTTGAATAGAAAATATTAAGAGGTAACTGAGAAAAAAAATTGTTGAGAGGCTGCCAAAGTAGGCAAACGATTGGGGTAACTTTGGCATGATATGTATTACGCTTAAAATATGAAAGTAGACTGCTCTAAAAGGTCTTTTTTGGCACCGTTATTAATTTTGAGAGGCTGCCAAAGTAGGCAAACGATTGGGGTAACTTTGGCATGATATGTATTACGCTTAAAATATGGAAGTAGACTGATCTAAAGGTCTTTTTTGGCACCGTTATTAATTTTAATTTGGATTTTGACCATATTTCTTCAAAAATGCCATAACATAGTATTCGTGAAAAACTCATTAAGTTTTTTTACTCCTACAGCAGCACGAGCACGTTTAATATTTGAAGCTAAGCGGACACTCAGACCATTTCGTAATATGAAATATTGAACAAAATCAGGTCCAGGTGTATTATTACGAAATTCTTTCACTTTGCGTCCTTGTTTTTCTAGGTTTTTGTGTAGCACTTCACGTATATCCACCTTTGTTAGTGGAAAGCCCCAATTGCTCACCGTCGTCAGAATACAATCGGATGACCTATTGTCTTGGTGTGCCTTCCAAACAACTTATTTTGGAGGGTTCCACGGTAGATTTTGAATCGGCGACTCGCCTGGGCCCCCCTCTTATGGCAGATAACGCTTGTTCTAATTGCTGGGGGGTGTAGTTACCGTATGTACGGTCCCCTATTTTCTTATTGTAGTGGCGCAGCATTTTTCTAATAGTTTAAAGCTGTAATAAAGGAAAGAACCTGAAAAAACCGCGAAAAAAAATGAAAGGGATGAAAAATTATTTCCGAAAAAACAAAACGAATAACTGCCAAAGTTACCCCCGGTACCTGATTCATTATGAAGGATATTCTTAAATTTCGATTTGACAAGAAAGTAGAAGTTTTGTGTGCTAGATCACCTATATCAGTTGATAATTTATAGCTATTAATATAACGAGATTATTATGCGATTTATAATAGTCGAGGACATTGCTAGGTGACGAGGCGACAGCCGAGTCACCTAGAAATGTCCGAGACGGTTTTAAATCGCTAATAATCGAGTTACATTCAAAGCTTTATCGTATCATTGACAACGGCGATGTGAAAATAAAAGCAACAAGATTTTATGTCATTTCATTTCGGCATTTCAAAAAGTCATTAAAACCATGCAAGATTTTTATATTCCTGACGATATATTAGCTGCAGCCAACACTATAAGGTTGGACTTGCTTCCGGATAATTCTAAAATCCATTATAAAAAATAATATCGGCAGTTTAGTGAGTGGCGAAACAAAGAACATATTCAAGGTGCAGAAGAAACGGTGTTGCTGGTGTATTTTGCAAAACTCTCTGAGAAATATTCTGCTTCATCCTTATGGCCGAAATATTCCATGTTAGAACTTAAGGAATGTGTGGAAAACGATAAATACGGCGCTTTAATACGTTTCAGCAAGAAGAAAAATGTTGGATATACTGCAAAAAAGTCAAAAGTATTTACAAGAGAACAAGTCAACGAATTTTTGTTTTTTGTCCCAGATGAGGAGTTTTTAATGATGAAAGTTGCTTTTTTAATTGGAATTGGAGTAGCCTAACGAACTAATGAATTAGCGAAGATGACCACTACACGGAAGATGACGTTTTAGAGGACAAGCAGACACTATCGGCAAAGGTGTATCCATCAAGATTGAAAACTGTCAAAATATTGTTTTATATGTTCATCAAAACTAGTTCTAATATTATTTGGTATCTAACGTATTATGCTTTCGTAACTAACGTATTATATTATGGTAACTAATCAATTATGAGTAACTAAGGTTTTATGTAGGTTTTGATGCGTTTATGATCTTAATAATTATTAATAAAGATTCAGTATAAAAATGTCATAATCTTCAATGATACGATAAATGTTTTTATCAATATGTTTTACTCTTGGTTACACTTGATAATTGGCTGCATTATACAGTCTCTTTCTTAAAATATCATCTAAGGATATCTATTATTGTGAGCTTTTTGTTTTATGAATTATTATTCTCTTGTGTAATTCACTTGTGATAGGGAAATATTTTTCTGTTATATGTATTTATATTATTATCACCAAGTGTGGGCCCAATCAATTGGTTATTTACAAGTAGCTTCAAGTCAAGAACACCAAACTACTATGATGATATTCTAATCTATCAGGGTTCATCATTTAAACTCGAATATCTATTTCTCCCTTTCCAAATATTATGATATAAATACTGAGGTCTATATAAAACAACATTTCCATCAATAAGCAATCGTAGAAATCAATAACTCATCATCTAATCTAAACTATGATACAGGAGTTTCGGTGCAAATACATGCATATTATGATGAATGATACGGTAGTGGTCTATGATTCAATAACATTGATACGATCCAATGAAATTGCAACAGCTGCAAAAAATATTCGCTGAGAGTTTCCATGTTCTACTAAATGCATCACCAATTTTTATTTAGATTTTTTTTGCAATTTTTTTTATCTAAAGGGGTTTACAGTTTAACGCTAGTTCCGAACGGCCAATGGGCTTGAAACTAAGTCATTGCCCAACAGTTTATCATATTTAGAACCTCTGAATTTCATGGGACATACACAACATACAAGAGCAAGGTGGGACTCGAACCCACAATCCTCGGTATACAAGCGATATATCTTACCGCTGGGCTAATGAGGCCTCGAATTTTCATTTCTCAAGAAGTAGATTTAAATTGAGACATTGCTTTTTTAGTAGCGTTTTCCCGAAAATAATAGACTAGGTATTCCATTGTATCGAAAGTACGGTGCGGTAGTGGTTTTTAAATCCGGTATTGTTATTCTGGATGAAGATTTTTGAAATTTTATTGATGTCTGATATATACTTTGACTAAATTTACTCAACATTCGATAGTTTAGCCCCAGATATCAAATTGCAGCTCATTTGGTCTGATGGGGGTCACCGTAAATGCCAAAAAAACAAATTTATATATATATATATATATATATATATATATATATATATATGAATATATATATATATATATATATATATATTTATATATATATATATATATATATATCTTATATATAAAATTCTCCTGTCACAGTTTTAGTTCCCATACTCCTCCAAAACGGCTTGACCGATTCTCATGAAATTTTGTGAGCATATTGAGTAGGTCTGAGAATCGGCCAACATCTATTTTTCGTCCCCCTAAATGTTAAGGGCAGTCCACACATAAATTTTTTTTTAATTTTTTTAGACAAAATTTTGTTTTTATTTTTTTATGATACAGCATACAAAAATACATACAATCCTAAATTTTCACCCTTCTACGATCAACCCTTATTTTTTATTTGTTAAGCTCCTTCGAAATGACTCGATCGATTCTCATAAAATTTTGTGTGCATATCGGTTAGGTCTGAGAATCCGACAAAATCTATTTTTCATCCCCCTAAATATTAAGGGTAGTCCACCCCTTAATTTTTTATTTATTTTTCTGACAACATTTTCTGTTCTATTTTTTTATGATACAGCATTCAAAAATATATACAACCCTAAATTTTCACCCCTCTACGGTCAACCCCTATTTAGATAGATAAAAATAATTTATATGGCAGAACAACGTTTGCCGGGTCAGATAGATAGATAGATAGATATGTAGATAGATAGATAGATAGATAGAAAGATATATAGATAGATAGATAGAAAGATAGATAACTATCTAGATAGATAGATAGAGATACATTAGCAGATAGATGAATATATAGAAAGATAGATAGATAAATAAATTTTTATGGCAGAACAACGTTTGCCGGGTTAGATAAATATGTAGATAGATAGATAGAAAGACAGATAACTATCTAGATAGATAGATAGATAGTTAGATAGGTAGATATACATCGGCAGATAGATGAATAGATAGAAAGATAGATAGATTAAAATGATATATATGGCAGAACAACGTTTGCCGAGTGAGTCAGCTAGTATATATATATATATATATATATATATATATATATATATATATATATATATATATAGGTATATATAATATGATATATGTATATATATATATATATATATATATATATGTATATATATATATATATATATATATATTTAAAATAAAAAATATTTAAAATGCTATGTACTCTCAACTCTCCTATACGGGGCAGAAGCGTGGACCCTTACTGATGCCTCATCTAAACGCATAGATGCGTTTGAGATGTGGTGCTATCGCCGCATGCTAAGAATCCCATGGATACACCACGTATCAAACGACACAGTATTGCAACGCATCGGTGGACAACTAGAATTCCTACCAAATGTCAAACGCAGAAAAATGGAATACTTTGGGCATGTCATGCGAGGTGAAAAATACCGCCTTCTTCAACTTATCCTGCAGAGAAAAATAGAGGGTCGAAGGTCAGCAGGACGCAGACGTATATCATGGCTGCGAAATCTGCGAACATGGACCGGAATGACGTCAACAGCACTATTCAGAGCGGTGGTGAACAGAGTGATTTGGACCAATGTGATAGCCAACATCCACAGAGGATAGGCACTTCAAGAAGAAGATATATATATATATATATATATATATATATATATATATATATATATATATATATATATATATATATATATATATATATATATATATATATATATATATATATATATATATATATATATATATATAATTATATATATTCTTCAAACTAACTGCGAGGCAGTGGCTGGGAGACGTATGACCGAGAATTTTTATAGCAGTAGCAACAAATGTGGAAATTAATTATAAAGGACATGTCCGAAATCGAGCATTCTAGGGCTCCTCGAAAGATTCTGAGTAATTGAGTAAGGGGGTTAAAAATTTTACGTGGATCAAGGCTGATGCTGCGGAAGTGAATTTTGTCTGTACAAACTCTTTGCTCTGATCACTGCCATTGTTATATAGTAATTTATTGTTGTTTTTCATAGTTTTTAGGTTATGCGCAACTTCACATCTTCTGCTGCTCAAGTTAGAGGCTTGAAATTTGGTACGTTGGTTTAATCGATTTACTTTATCGTTTCAGTTTTCATGTGGAGATTTAAGGGGTTTTTGAGGCTATTCGAGAATTGCGAATATCCACAGCCTTTCCAGATGGGTTTAGGGGGTTAAGAATTGGTTTGTGAAAAAAAACAGAAATGAGGAGTAAATATAACCTCAGTGATGCTGCTCAAGCGTTCTCGTGCCTCCCATTAACTCTATTTTCTGTTAAGTATCAGCACATTTCCAATAACTTATGTGAAATTATCTTTTTTCAGATGTGGACAACAAGCATATTTCTGGTGTCTCTGAATATAATCTTCATCAGTAGCAAACCAACACGGCCTATTGAAGGGCCTCTTTGGATAGAAAATAGAGCTATGGACGATTTTGCTTATGCTTTTCAAAACAATCAACCAGAAAACTACGAAATATTCTTACCAAACAAAGAATCATATAAAAGTAAGTACAACTTGTTTATACAAATTTAACTCTCTTTTTTCGGGAATATATATTGTTCATTCCTTGTGGAATTAAATACTATGCAAAAATAAACATATTTTTTTTTCACGTCCGTGTGAGAGGAACAATCTTTTATAGACTATCCTGAGAGTATCCTGCACGCATTCTCAGGGATGTGTGAGACTCCGGATGTTGTTGGTTACTCACTAAAAAACCGCTCATACAGTCATTGGAGTAGTTCTTCATCCTGCCCTTACAGCGTCCCTTAACAAAAGAGATGAGCTGCAAGCGGCCTCTATATTTCATGGGACCTGATGACTCGAAGTGATCCGAACAACACTGCTTTCTGCATTCTGCGAGTCAATATATCGGCCAGAGATATGCATGAAGGAATAATCTTCAATTCTGTCACATAGTTAGCTCTCATTCCGCCTAGACAATCTATGGTTAGTATGACCATCCTAATTTAAGGCCATGGGTATAGTGTCCTCAGCTCGAACATAAAATCTCTGTATTTTACCCTTTTCTGTTCTTCTTTCATCACCACATTATTTTCGGCAGGGGACGAAAAATCGACAACAAACAATTCTCTGAGCTCTTTGTCCAGTAGGACTATATCTGGCTTTATTGCGTGGATCTGCCGAGTTGTTGGAAAAGCATAGTTCCAGTATATGCGAGCTCTATCGTTCTCAACAACCGCTTCAATTTCTAGTCGAACATATGGTAGCACTGGTTCTTTGTCTGTACCATAAACTTCTCTCAGATGGAAGTAGATAATTATTTTTATTATTATTACTTTAAAATACGATAATCCGAAGTGTAGGTATAAGTAATTTTAAATTAATTGAAAATTGCAGTTATAATATGTCAAACTATTTCGATTGAAAACAATTGTTTTTAATGGATTCAAATGAAATTTGGAGTGAACTTCTATGAACAAATGTTCTTTATTCCATTTCTAATAGTTTTAAGATTGCCTCAATCTCTGTAAAAAACAGAACATTTCAAACTGCTGCATAGTAACTGAATTGGTTAGGAGCAAACAAATACAATACAACTTATAATTTCATTTAGAAAACTTGGGATTATCGAAATTATATACAGAATCGCTAGCACTTTATTTTTGATTTCAAATGAATGAGTTATTGATTTAAATAGAGTGAAATAGTTATTGATTAAATAGGGTGAAAGAGTTATTAATTAAAATAGGGTGAATGAGGATAACTATCCAGTATTTATATAATTTGAATTTCTACTTCATCAGTGAGAAATTGCTCAAGTATTTTAGAAAAAACTTCATGTAAAACGTTCAATGAATCAAAATTGTGCAACATAACATCTATCAATCATGGATTCAATTATTCAAAATATTCGTCAAAATCATCATTGTTTGAAATTTTATATTTTGAAAATTAATTTTGCTGTCGTCATATGGATTCCAAAAATTTGTTAATAATATCACTATCCCATCATGTTTATTATATGAAGAAGTATGAAACTATAGGGCAGGATTTACAAGAAGTTTTCAAATTTAACTCTGTTCCTGAAAATTTTGGCAAATACAAAAAAACCAAGTTTTTTAGATGAAATCTTAAGGGACTCACTTCGATTGACATTATTCGAGGTAAAAATTTTGACAACCACTTCAAATTTGATTAAAAGGCTGAACATTGAACATGTGTACAAACAAATCCAGTCTTAAAAAAAATATCTTGTCCAGAAAAAAAAATCCAACCTCAAAACAAATATCCTGTCCGGGAATCCAACCTAAAAATATATAATAGAGTAAGCATATTACATAACAAGTGTGGAAAGTGATATATGACACATCTTAACAAAAATTGAATTTGTGTGCAACTGTATATATATATATCAAGCTGTAGTTGCTATAACCTAACACGATTTAAAACTGAATTGATAAAGATTACTGATACCTTATAGCTGGTTTACAGAATTTTTATAAGAATAATTTTTTAATATTAAAACTATAAAAATTTCAAACTATCAAAACTTTACGAAACGTTACGGTATATCAACGGTATATCCCTCCACCCGGAATTTCAATGTTGAACAGCCGATTAAAGTATTAAAATGAGTATAATTAAGTTTTAATAATTATGATTTTGGAATAAGTACTTACCGATAACTGTTGTTCGTCCATTATAACAAGAAAATGCTTTTACTGAAATAAAACCGCGAAACTGAAAACGATGCTGCCACCACTTATAACCTACTTGCACGCCACGATCCGCCATATATCATGATTGTCATTGTTTTCTTCGTCTTCTGTTTTCTTCTTTTTTATAATTTTATGAATACATCATTCAAACAGCTCACTCAGTCGCAGGAAGTTACTAAAGAGTAGTTCGAAAGTTGTAAAAGTAACTACAATATGTGATCATCTCAGAAACATGTTAATTTGTAATATTGCAGTAATGTTCTGTGTGTAACATTAGCGAGACCTACACAAATTAACATCGTATGGATGTTTCCTCAAAGAAGTTGCTGAAAAGAAGTTCATAGGATGTGTATATCACTACGAATTCAAGTAGTATTGTGTACATCTAAAATATGTTTTAATCACATAACATGGATGTTAATGAAGTTGGTTATAAAATTTAAACATTTAGGAGATATCTTTTTAACGTTTTAAATAAACATCACGAAAAGTCTCTAAAAAAACATCACAAAATAGACTCATGATGTTTCTTGTTCAGTGGGATGGATGTTTCTCACAGCAGAAATTTTGATGTAGAAATTTAATGAGATTTTGCATGTACATTATTTTTTTCCATTTTCGTTTCAGTATTCTATTGATTTCCTAGAATATCAATAATTGCACTGTGAAATCAGATAGACCGTCCATTGTCCTAAAATTTGATTTATTTTCTCGTAAAGTTAGTTTTATCATTGATATCTTCATATATATTTTTAGGGTAACTTTCCACAAATTGAAGTCGATATATGATCGTTATATTCCGAAAAAAAATTGAAAATATTGTGATATGTCAAAGTATATCTGAACTAATTTACTCTGAATAAATTCAGTGTTTCCTGTGGAAAATTTAAGTTTTCTTCATGAAAATATTGCATCTTGAAACAAAATGTAAATTTACTTTTTTGTTACTTCTTTTATCATTTACAGTGATCTACTATTTTTCGAATAATTTATTTGGTATCTTTCTTCTCTTCGCTGCCACGTCTGAATTTTTGGAATTAATTTTTTATGTTTTCTTACCTTTCCGAATTCATAGCAGACAATGTGACTGATAAAAGCTAATCAAAATTGAAAACATAATAATCGTATATAAAATATCTTAAAATCAAAAGAGCTCTTGGCGGATCTAAAATATCAGATAAATTTTCTCTCTGTTATTGGATTCATCATAAATCCTTGATTTTTCGAACACTTCTCTAGTTGTAAAATTTTTATCTATATTATAATACAAGTTGGAAATACATAAATCGTTTATGGAAAACTCGATAGCGAATTTATTCGCGATAATATTATAGCAAGAAAACTATTTCAGTTAAATTAGTTTCGCTGAATAGAGTTTATTGAAAAAATGAATAATGAATATGACAAAGATAATTAATAATACGTTCGGAAATTCAATTAGAACACTGATAATTAATATAATTAAACCTATAACAGAATTATAGGGCTCTTCAGAGGAGAACGTTAGAAAATTTGAAATCGGCGGCATTGATTAGTTTAACCAACACTTTTTGAAATGGATTTTCGAGCGTATTAATCTCTTTATATATGAAACATATATATATATATATATATATATATATATATATATATATATATATATATATATATATATATATATATATATATATATATATATATATATATATATTGTGAGTTTCAAAAAGTTTGCACCGTATGGAAAACTTTTTATTTCAGAATATTATGCCAAGAAAATTATTTCAGTTAATTTGTTTACTGAGAAAATGAATGAATAGCATCAAATTTTGGATATTTGCACAAATTCAGTTACGAGGTGCATTCGTTTGGTCGCTACAATGGCATCCTATGACACTATTTCTTACGAAAAACACGCAATTTCATGAATTTTTTTATTTTAATGAATTCACATGAAAAATCGACCTTCATTCAATTCATTTGATTTTCAAAACTGAATGAAAATTTATAATGCTTGAGACTAAAAAATGAAACTTATGTACGAGTGTATTTTCAAAATGTATTCAACAGACATGTCTGAGCCCAAAAACTATAAATTGTGATAAAAATATATAAAAAAATTTCGTTTTTCAATGGTTACTCATAAAAGAACATTGGTATTGTGAATAACATTGACAGCGACTCATTATTTGTGTTTATCTCATTAGATTAGATATTGGATAATTTTCAGATGATTCAAATTAGAAAAAAGAAGAGACGCTGATAACTACAAATTATGTGTATAGATCAGTAATAAATTCTTTACTGAGGGAATATTCGAATCGGAAGATATTTGAGGTACCATTCAGAGGTTCTTTAGAAAAAGTTGGTTTTTTCTCCTTAGGGGCCGTTCAAGTATTACGTACCGCAACTTTTGAAGATTTTTGACCCTCCCTCGCCCCTATGTAACGCTCCGTAACGTTTTCATGAACCCCTCCTCCCCCTATAAACGTTACGTAACACCCAAGTGACCATTTTTACCTAAAAGTCACAAATATGTTGCGCAAAGTACCGGAAAGTTGCTAAAATACCGTTTTTATTGTTTTAATCGTGTTTTCCTTAATAATAAACAAAACAAGAGATTTTTATTTAATAAACAATCATACATAATGTGATATGTTGAAAAGGGCTCAAATTTGTCCTAATAAACTTTTACTACTAATCTTACATTTAATTATGCCGTTTTCTTGACTTAGCCCTGTCGTTGCATACATTTTTAGCTAACTTCATCCACCATTATTTTTCTCATGCATTATTCAATTTTCGCTTATTAGCAGGTTTTCACTTGAAAACCTGCTTATTGAAATGGGTGCGATTAGCAAAGTAGGACCTAGGCCCAAGATAGTTTTTCGTTTCATGACATTTCAGGATGCTTGGCATCAAAAACCCAATTTCAAAAGTCTCTCTTTCTCTACATATGTATATAATATATATATATATATATATATATATATATATATATATATATATATATATATATATATTAATATATTTATATATATATATATATATATATATATATATTATATATAAACTAATAAATATAAATATAGCTGGCTATATATATCACGAAGCATATATAAACATCTATAATTATATTATATATTTATATAATATAAATATATAATATATATATATATATATATATATATATATATATATATATATATATATATATATATATATATATATATATATATATATATATATGTATATATATATATATTATATATATATATATATATATATATATATATATATATAATATATATATATATATATATATATATATATATATATATATGTTCGTATGTATGTAGATAGATAGTTTCGTAGTTTCGCTCCTGTGTATTACGTGTTTAAAACACTTAATGAAAACTGGCAACAGAAACAAAATATAAATGACGAATAATACAGTCGAGGTATTCCCCATAAAACATAAACGGATAGAGTTGCCAACTTGGGACAACAAAATAAAACTGACTTACAATACAATCGAGGGATACCCCGTAAAAAATAAACGAAAAGAGTTAACAACTTCGGAGATTCAAATTCTCTAGTTGTTTATTTCAATAAAAATCAATGTTACGTAGCGCGTTGTTCGAACCCCCCTCCCGCCCCTGTAACGCATCGTAACGTTTTACAAGACTCCCCTTCCCCCCAAATTGCGTTACGCAATACTTGAACGCCCCCTTGGCTTTTTTTTTGGTACAGCCCAAAGTGCTCTAGTTGTAAACTACAAAAAGGAGCCGTATGACATCTGATTGTGTTCCATCGTTCTCGGCATTGAACCTCGAGTTCATAAACGCTCAAGAAGCTGTGGTTCAAGTAACAAGCCAACTGACATAGTTTTACACCTCTTGTCGTGGTTGTTTGTCTCTTGACGAAGTGATTCACCCCTCGTACAATTTTTCTCATCAACAAAACTCTCTAACTCTCTCAAAAGTCGTCTTATATATGGGAGATGATACCAGAAGACAAATTTTTAACGGTCCGTTAGATCAAGATGGAGCTACTTTAGGTGTGGATTCAGGGAAACATATGAGGAACTTATTTGGAAAAGTTTCAAGTCTTTGGGTTGTGTCCTGACAAAAAACCACTATGTTTGACTGAAAAGTACCCATGAAAGTAGGTTCTTGTACCCTATGCCTGCCAAATGTACCAATTTTCTTTCATCTAGAGGTCATGTCTAGATATTCATCAAGTCAAGTAGCTTGATATTTTAACAAACTACTTGAGCTGACTTGAAAATCAAGCTCGTGACAATTTACATACTTGACTTGACTTGATTTGAGATATTTATTACTTGACTTGAAATCAAGCTACTTGATATTACTTGATCTTGATACGCACGTGTCGCACGGCGTATATATCTGCAAGCTCGATCGCGCTTAGACAAAATACGGGGGTTCCCCGAGCTCCGAGCTGACTGCATCAATCGCGCAGTCTTGCTTATTATGCATACATACACGCCCTAGGTGAATGGTAGTTTTGTCCAAGTGTGTGACTTGTTAAGTTGTTGCATCACAAAATTACATAAGTGTTTAAACCTGTGCCCTTCAAAAGAAAAAAATGAGTAATCGGAAATAATGGAATCATAGACCAGCGAATCAGAATATGTGTTAGAGGAAAATACTTCTCAATCCGAAGATCATGAACTTGTGCACGAGCCGGCACACAAAAAAACTAAGATTAATGGAAAGAAAAAAGTTATTTCACTGTTGAACAACATCCGAAGAGTACGAAAAAAACACACAACGAAACCAACCGCACTAAAAATGAAAAATTGTGGAACATCTGCAAAAAAGGCAATGAAAAGGCATAAAAAAATTCGATTTCGAAAAATTTTGCTCTATCTGAATTTAACAACGGCTATGCCAAACTTGATGTCATAACAAGATGGAATTCAACTTCGGATATGCTGCGATGGGGCCTCAATATGAGAAAATCTAGGTATAAACATTCTTTGTGATAACACAGAAAATATTAAAACTTTGAAGCCTACAGACACGGAGTGGTCGATAATAGGTCGAGTTTGTAAATATCGGAACAATTTCAAGACAAAACTGCTAAAAATCAAGTAGCTTGATAGAAGTACTTGATTTTTCAAGTACTTGATAAATAAATACTTGACTTGACTTGACATTAAAAACTACTACTTGACTTGAACTT
>JARQZK010004356.1:407500-455000 GCA_030704885.1 Cynegetis impunctata | reverse complement strand
CAACCATATGATGATAGCACAAGAAAAACAAACCATGAGTTAGAACTTATTTATATTCAAAACAGGCGAGAAAATGGCCAAAAAGTATAGATTTTACAAAAAAACATAAGAGTGTCGATATCTCGAAAACCAGAAAACTTTTACTGAGGTCATGTTGATGTTATCTGATTGACCTGAAGTCAGTAGTTTCTCCTATTTTTTATCGCTATTCCGGTTTCTACATAGAAAACAAATGATAGTTTATAAAGATCTTCATTTCGAAAATATTGACGTTTTTCGAGATTTTTGGCATTTTTGGTTTTTTTTCAATATTGGTTACTCAGAATATTTGAAATAATAAAGTTGTGCCAAGTCTAATTGAAATAAATTTTTACTAATGAAGATAATGAATTCCAAGATACATTTATATCATAAAAAAAATGTTTCGGCACCTTGTAATGTACATAATTGAAATAAGTTATCTTTCGTATCTTCTCATCAGTCGTCAAATAGATTTCGCTTTGAAAAAAGTCCTTCATTGAGATCATAGCGAAGAAATATGAATACCAGCCATTTTTCGAGAAAAATAGCCGTTTTAAGAAAAACTAGTAAACTTAACCATAGGGTTGATGACATTTGTAGAGCCTTTACTGGTGCTTCTTATGGATCTATAATATACAGGGTGCTCCATTTAAAATAGGAAAGATTCTGCAAATTTTCATTCACAATATATGGCAAGCGGTTTTTCATACCTTGTATATCGCAGGTCAATTTCAGATATATCGTTTGAGAGAGTTACCAATGTATAATATTTGACAAAAAATTAATTTCAATTAGACTTGGCACAACTTTATAATTTCAAATATTCTGAGTGACCAATATTGGAGAAAAAAACGAAAAATGCCAAAAATCTCGAAAACCGTCAATATTTTCGAAATGAAGATCTTTATAAAGTATCTTTTATTTTCTATGTAGAAACCGAAAAAGCGATAAAAAATATAGGTTGCCATTTGAAAAAACATAGTTAGTATCCGCCCAGAAAAAATAATATTTTCTTTTTGTCAAGCTCGATCGATAAGGTATATCATAGAAATATAGATTCCTATCTATTTCCTTAATAGAGATATAGAACACCGCGCCACTGTTGCAGGACCCTGTATATAGAATCCAGTTATTTGGATAACGGTTTGAGTGGTAGTCTCCAAAATGAAGTATGATTGGTGTTGATGTTCGAGTGGAATTTATTAACGTCCGTGATGGATTCGATTATTATGTGTAATTTGGAATAATGTTATGAAACGAATATGACGGCAACCTGGGAAATGAAAGATGATAATGTTTTAATGTCACTCTGGCAAATTATCCAACGCAGGCTTATTCGAAATATAGAGATTGTTATTTTCTCTAACATATTATTAATAGACCTGCTGTCTATTAAAGTTGAATCTATGATTTTTTCTTTTTAACTAACTAAGTATGTCCCCACTAGATCCCACTGAATAGATATTTCACAGAAAAAAAAAATATATATATATATATATATATATATATATATTATATATATATATATATATATATATATATATATATATATATATATATATATATATATATATATATATATATATATATATATATATAGAAAACAGAATTCTTCGTGTTATCGATACACGTTCGTGGCAAGAAAATCAAGTGAACTAGGACATTTATTTGAAACTAATCAAACAAACCTCCTAGCGGAGCTGGTTATACGAGTTCACGAAACATCGAAATGCCTCCATATACCTTGGACGGTGTATGTTAGAAACATTAAGTTGTTCATCACAATCAATCGAAATTATTGACAGTCTGTCTCGCCCTTATTTGGGGCTCATCAGTATCATCCATCCATCGAAAGTGATAACCAACCAAATATTTCCAACGGTCTTATATTTTCCTTCTGAAAATGACCCACATCTTACAGATAGATGAAAACATTTCGGCAACGAGAACTCGTACGTCCTGATCTGTTCAATGTACCTACTAATAACTCTGAATGAATTGCTTATTGTTATTTAGTTACTCTATGAACCCCTCTGTTTTATTCAATTTTCGTATAAATAGCTTGTTTTGTAATACCATAGTTTAGTACGAGATGAAGTCAATGTTATGACGGAACGCGTTCACTCAATAGATTTTTATGCCAACCTGTGGAAAGTTAGTTTTTTTTATTTCTATTTCTTTATAAAGTTATGAATATAAACTTTCAACAAGTAAATGCCAATTCAATTCAATATGTGTTTATACTAACAAGCCCCATCTTTCCTATAAGTATTTACATACATAATCTATGTTTCTTCCAGTAAAATGTCTTTTATAAAGTATATTAAGCCTCTTTCTGATTTGAAATAATTTATCATTGATTTAATCGAAAAAATTTTTCTCGTTAGTCACTACTCATGGTAATTGAAAACTGCCAGTTTTTAATACTCTTACGGATCGGAGAAGCAAGAAGAAATGCTGAATTCCTCCAAGAATATGATGCATAAATAATCCTGATTCAATATTTGAAAGCTAGACCTACACGTTGCCTATAATGGATAATGGAGAATAAATCTCGCTTCAGTTCACTATGAGCGATCTTCTAAATCTCAAATTAATACCAGTTTCAAAGATGACTTGAATATCGATATTAAAGTGAAACCGATTCTTGCTCCGTAGTATTTTTAGAATATGAAATGAATCAGTATCGGAATGTGATCAAGGGGCATATCTGTTGGAAGAACGTTCCTGAAGAATCAATAATAAAACACACCTAGAAATTTTTATGGTATATTGATATCTCTACATACGAGTTGTCTGACAATTTCAGGAGCAATATGATACAAATATCAAACTTATTTATTCCAGTCTGCATCACTATTACTCATAAATAATTATTCTCAGACATCAGGAACTAATTCACTGCAATTTTAATATATAAAAGATTCCTACAACTAATTATTAAATAGATGCATATGATATGGCAGACGCTGAAGCAGAAACTTTCTACTATGTGTATATATTTCTGCTCAAATTAACATTTGAATCGAAAGATATTTCAAGTATAATATAAAGGATTTGTAGTCAAAATTTGTGTTTTCTTGTTAGCTGTTTTCTTTTTGAACATCTCAAAGTGCTTAAGATATAGACGATAATAGTTATTTATATTACAAGCTGTGAAAGCTAACTTTTAGGTGAGAGGTATCATTGAATGGCGGAGGCGAAGCGTTAGCGAACTCGAGGCGGTTTAAAAAATACGAGCACTTGAAAGAGCTTTCGCAGCGTGTAATGTATTAAACTTTATTTTTCACTTGTATATCATTTGTTGATTTTACCTTAGATACGGTTGCTATAAACATACTCATTATGCCATAGGGCGTTATGAGCGGGCATTATAGATCATACGCTCGCTCATTGTACGAGGAGAAATGAGGCAACTTCCATTGATTAAATACTTCATAATCCTTGTCGTATACGACTCTGGGTTTCTCCGGCAATGAACTATTCGCAGCTTTGGCTGCATTTTATATGATATTCTTGGGTAAATTCATTTTTATTTCCATTATGTCTATAAAACTACACAAAGAAAGCAACAATGACATTCACTAAATATGATGACAAAAATATTCACAAACGTCAAAATATCAACAAATGACATGCTATGAGAAGGAAAATGGAAAGTATAGGAGCGATGAACCGATTTTAAAATCGATTTTTCATTATTATAAAATAATTTTTTCGTGAAAAATTCATCCCTCAGGCCGAATATTACCCTCCAGGCATTAGGATCTATATAACGCACTTGGTACCTACATAAAAAACTATTTCATTTTTCCCTCGATATTTCATAAAATACGATGACTTTTTGATTAAAATAAATAGTTATTATGTAACAAGGCCGATATGTAGCAAATAACGGATGAGGTTGGATATTGTAATCCGAGGCGCAGCCGAGGATTATAACTAACCGAATCCGTTATTTGCGTATCGGTCGTGTGTCGTTAAAAATTTTTCGTAATCCCGTTGAAAGATTATATTTTGATTGAGAAGAAAGAAAAAACCCCGTACCTCGCAATTCTAAAGAAAAATCCCAACGTCGTGCACTCTGTTGTCATGGAACAGTTTTATAAACAACGTCAGTTTTTTGTGTTCTCAAGTTCGCTTTAACGACGACCATGGATGAAATTGATGAAATTGAGGAACAAAATCAAATTCCTTTAGAAATATTGGGAGAATCATGTGCAGTGCAGCGAGTGTTGATTAACTGCCGAAAATAACTCAAGAGCGATATCAAAAAGAATATGAAAATTTTGAAATGTGGCTTAAAAGCAAGAATGTAAAGGTGGTTAATGAAGGTACTGTTATTAGCCTATGCGAAATGAAAATCAGAGGTTTATTCTCCCAACTCGATGTGGACCAAGATTTCAAAGTTGTTATTGTAAGCAGAATGATGTTTTGAAATAAATATTTGAACAAGTGATCTATTAACGGCCGCCGGCCGTTATAAAATTATAACTGACTTTTCAATTGTCATCTGAATACCGTTAAATCAAAATAGCAGTATGGGATTACGAAAATTAATATAACAGATGGCTTGTCGTTAAAGTTACGTTGGTAACAATACAAAAGCATTATTGCTGACATTTGTCAAATATCATTGAATACTCTATTATAAGTTAACATGAATTTCGTTAGAGAAGGTACTATTATTGTATGCAGAAGTTTATTGCCGGACACTTCCAAAGGTCGGTACAATCAAGCTTAGAAAAATTTTATGAAATGGTGTGAAACGAATGATGTTTCCACAATAACTGAAGATATATTATCTGCATTTTTTTCAGAAAAATCAAAAATGTTATTCCCTGGTACATTAATATTCCAAGCTGAAATCGACTATTGCTATAAATAAAAACTAAGACATATCGAAATTTAGCCGCTTGAAGTCATTGACAAAGAGACGATGGATATCAGCCTCAAAATTATCAAGTATTTACAGAGGATGAATTTTCATAGTTTTTGTTGAAAGCTCAAGATGAAATACATTTGTTGAAAAAAGTGGTAGCTATTTTTGGTAGGGGGATGCTGAGGCATGCCGAACTGACCAGCTGCTTAATCTGAAATGGGAGGATGGGTCATGTTGGTCCAGATTCTCACTACAAACATCAATATGCAAAGAAGATTTGTAGTTACAGAAAGTTAGGTAGCATTTATTAATAGTAATATGTATTTCTGGCCAAAAAAACCCAAGATGAATGCTTCTTTGATCGGAATGAGCGCGGCAGATGTGTCAATCAGCTAATTGGAAAACATAAAATTTCAAAATTTCCTTATCAAATAGCGAAATTTCTTAAAATTCCGAACCGAAGTTCGTACACCGGCCATTCGCTTTACAGAACGTCTTTTACATTATTAGCGAACGTCCCGGACGTGGAAATTTTAGATATGAGAAGACATGGGGGAGGGGGGGAGTCGTTAGCGATGGCGAAAGGATATATAGCTGACTCCATGAGCCATGAAATAGAACTTGCTAATAAAATCAATCCCGAAAAATCCATACAGATTCATCAAAAGGAAAATCAAGAAACGGTTCAAGAAAGAGAAACTCATGTCATGCAAATCGACAAAGAAGTAAATATTTTTTGTGCCGTTGCAGTTGGCCTAGAGCTCAATCGACATTTACCTTTAAATCTTGCTGGAACATACAATAATTGTAATTTTATATACAATATGATTTACCGGTAATTAAAAAATCCTTAAAGTACATACGCTATATATTAGTCAATATCCTGAAAAGCAACTTGTATCCCTTTGAATGATATATGTTCCAATACCTATATTCACATACCTATATATAATAGTATATTATTCAACGAGCACAAAATGATTGCTATTTTTCACGAGGGTGAAGTTTGCGACACGAGCTGCAAGCGAGTGTCGCAATTCACCCGAGTGAAAAATTGTAATTTTGTGAGAGTAGAATACTATACTTTGTCCACGACTTCCTCGAAAAAATTAGTAATAATCTGCATTTTCAACAATAAAAATAGTTATCAAAAGCGTTGACTTAACATTTTCTGTGTTCACTGAAAACTGCATACTCACGTAAACGTCAACTATTTCACTTGACATCGATGATTCCATTCCTTTCTTTCACTCTGATAAAAATGAAATAAATAATTTATTAGAGTAAATATTCAATAAATTGGGCATTATATCAAATATTAGTTTAATAATTTGCCTAAAAGTTATCTTAGTTACATAAAACCTAAAAATCTAATAACAATACTATCCTAAAAATGTGAACGATAGTCTCAAGTTTGGACATACGTTTTGAGTGTGACGTCAAGCAGTGTATAATAAACCATTATACACACTAGTGAATAATAGGTATAATTATACTTCAGGAAGCACACGTATAATGAATGATTTATAGTATAGTCGTGGACAAAATTTTTTTACAGCTACCCAGTATTTTAGCAGATTTTTGTAACATATGCAACGATTAAACTATAAGAAAACTCTCAGATCAGATGAGATAAAATTGCGCGAACTAATACTCTCTTCTAAAGTGGAGCCAATGTCGATAGCTCACGTTCTAACAATATACTTCAATTACCTTCGCTCACGTTCCATATAATAATTCTACGACCCATGTTCCGAGAGTCAATGAATTTTAGTTCACGGGAATTATCCGCTCAGGGGGATTCGCTGTAACAATATTGACCTCGGGTCAACAACCAACGAGACTTTCAGTTTTAGAACGAAATGGTGATGATGTTTATAATGTTTTCAATTTCAAAATAGTGATTTTGGTTTGATAAATAGAAATGTTTTCAAAACATATTAAAACAATGGTTAATAATAACAATTTACACATTTATTTAAAGAAATAACGCATGACGCACGTTTCGGTGGAACTTCACCTTCTTCAGATGCTAATGGCAAATCTACTATGATTCTCTGTTATATCGAAAACAAGAAATGACAAATTATGTAGAAGGGGTAAATACAAAGATGGTTACAAATAATTATCAGAAAAGGAAAAACCAATTCTGAACTGCTAGTCAGGTAGTTCGGTAATTTTGAAAAGATTGAGAAGGGGGCTTGAAGTATGATCGATTTGGCTATTCAATAGGAGACCGGAATGCTTTTATTTATTTATCTGTAATGATTCTAAAAAATTACGTTCAATTCCCTTACTTTCAGTATTTAATATTTTAAAATAGAAATTGAATGTGTGATTTTCTTGGATTAAATGGTTTTCATAATGTGAATCCGACTTCTGATTAACAAAGCTACGTTTGTGTTCTGAAATTCTAGTTTTAAAACTTTTGATTTATTATCTTTATGAACTTTGGATTCATTATTTTTTATGTGATTTCCTAAATCATTACCGGTACGATAAGCAATGTTAATGTTGTTCTTAGATAAAAGAGATTTCAGTTTTTACTTGAATTTCCGATGAAAGTGAGGCTTTTATATTTGATATTAGTTTTAGTAAGGGGGTACACCTGGCTAATCGCATTTTTTAACAAATTTTCATCTATCATATTGTCTATTATTATGGGATCACAATTATTATTTACGGCAATTTGTTTAATTATATTTTTCTCGATGTTAAAATTGGCGTTTGAAAGTGGAATATTTACTAAACGATGTACCATACTATTGAAAGCTGCCATTTTGTGTTGGAACGGATGTAGGGAAGTACTATATATGACGCTATCAGTGAGTGATGGTTTGCGAAAAATTGAAAAATTTTGGTTGTTATCTACTTTTGTTATATTCAAATCCAAATAGTTAATTGAGTTATCTTTTGCCATCTCTAAAGTGAATTTTATATTAGGTTGTAAAGTGTTAATGAATGTTTGAAAGCAGTCAAGTTGCCTAAGAGTACCAGTGAAACAACAAATAATTTCATCCACATATCTAAACCAATAAACGAATTGTCGACTAACAGGATGAATATGAATCAACTGTTTCAAATTATCCATGAATACTTCAGCCAACAAAGGGCTCATAGATTTTCCCATAATTAAGCCTTCAGTATTGCTATAAATCTTATCATTGAAACTGAAATAATTCTGTTCAAGACATAATCCCAAAAGCGACAATATATCTGATTTTATGGAAGGATTAACAAGATACTTCAAGACCCCTTCTCAATCTTTTCAAAATTACCGAACTACCTGACTAGCAGTTCAGAATTGGTTTTTCCTATTCTAATAATTATTTGTAGCCATCCCTCTATCTATCCCTTCTACACAATTTGTCATCTCTTTATTTCTTGTTTTCGATATAAGAGAGAAACATAGTTAGTTTGCCATTAGCATCTGAAGAAGGTGAAGTTCCACCAAAACTTGCGTCGTGCGTTATTTCTTTAAATAAATGTATAAATTGTTATTATTAACCATTGTTTCAATATCTTTATTAATTTACACCATGTATCGGCCCAATCAATCCAAAGTTTGTTCTCAAAATATTTAGCTTTTGCTACTAGTTTGAGTTTATTTATTTATTTATTTATTTATTACAAATGGGGACCTCTACAGGCCTAAGCCCAATAACAGAGATCCACTAAATACAAAAGCAAAAAATTTGTTGATTCCGTAGGAAACAATTCACAAATTATTGAGATACATCAACCAAGAAGAAGAGTAAAATAAAAAAACAAAAAAAGTAGAAACAAGAAAAAAAAAAAGTAGAAACAGTAGAAACAGAAATTACAATATCCTTAAATTACTTAAATCTATCGAATTTACTAAAATTCAGAAGTGATTGTAACGAAGCAAATAACCGCATACTTTCCTTTTAAAAGCAACTGAACTTTCATTGAAAATATCAATATCTTTAATATGCCAGTTATAAAAACGTGCAATTCTAAGAAAAACAGAATTATACTATGAATTAGTTCTTGCTTTTGGGACACAGAAAAGAGTACCATGACGATTTGAATACTGCGGTACATTGAAAGATAAATAACCAATCAGCGGAAAATCATATACGTCATTAATAATTCTATATAAAAACATTTCATCGAAGTACATCCTTCTATTTATTATAGTTATTTGAATATGGACTTAAAATATCAATTGGATGATCCATGGATTCATTCCTAAAGATCAATTGGATGAATCCTGAAAAAAAATTATCAATTTTATTTTAATGTGGGAAATCTGTTCCATTTTTATTCTGAAATAAAAGTAATTAATATGAACTTTATTTAATAATATGAAAAATTAAAAGATTAAAAAATCTGAACTGTGAATATACGACTATTATATATGTTATTAATGCCAAAAAATATATTTCAAAATTCAATATTTATTTTTCATTTGATATCTAGGTATATGAGAAATCAATATGCTCAGAAATTGTTATCAAAATGTGTTATAATTGTAAAGATGAAAAAAAAGAAAACTTTTTCACTATAGTTATTATAGAGCAGGGTCGATAATTTTTGGAAACACAAAAAATAATAGAAGGTTGACACCTATTAGAAAAGGAGGAGAATATAATAAAAATGAAAGGAAAAATAATTTACGGGCGATCTGAGGTCGGGAATGGGTAGAGGGTGAGTTTTTAAGGGTAAAAAACGATTTATCCCGATTTCCGGCAAAACTAAAAGTCCTATGGAAAAAAGGCAAAGAGCAAAGTTGTAGGTAATAAAAAATCTACAACTTCTGTATTCACACTTTTTTCACATAACCTCAAAATTTATGTGAAAAATTCAAAAAACCAAGTTTTTGGTTTTTTATTTTCATCTTTTACAGAAAAAAAAAATTTTCAACGAAATTTGGTGAAAACTTACCTTTTTATGCCCCAAATACACTGTAATTCATTTGATTTAAAATATTCATTTTTTCACCTTATTTTGACTCTACTTCGAAAAAGCACCCTAATTTTAAATCGAAAATTCTTCTGTCAAAATATCAGCTTTGTTCAAAAATTAGGTGTGCTTTATGTTCGTTGAAATCTCTACTTTTTGATGGTGTATACATTACTATAGTAAATATTCTCAGAAAATGCAAAAAATCGAAAAAAACTCGAATTCGAAATTTTAATTTGGCAGAAAAATGAAAAAAGTGGAAGAGATCATGAATAAAGATTTGCGCTATGTAGGAAAACATTACGCAGCAAGCAGCTTTATTGTTTTTGAAGGGTACCTCGAAATTCAAAAATCAGCAACTAATTCAACTAAAAGAGGAGAAAGTAGAAAAACCTCAGACAATATTCCAGAGTTCGATTATCAAAATTATGTAATAATCTTTTACTTGTTTACAGGAAAATCCTTGTGACTGTAATCTTTCCATTGACGTTTTTGTTAATTTTTCTTGCAAAAAGGGTATTTTTGTATGGTTTTGATAATCGAACTCTGGAATATTGTCTGAGGTTTTTCTACGACTACTTTCTCCTCTTTTAGGTGACTTAACTGCTGGTACTGTTGTGACAGTAACTGATTTTTTAATTTCGAGGTAGGTACCCATCACGAATAATATAGCTGCTTGCTGCGTAATTTTTTCCAACATAGCGCAAATATTTATTCATGATCTCTTCCACCGTTTCATTTTTCTGCGAAATTAAAATTTCGAATTCGAGTTTTTTTCGATTCTTTGCATTTTCTAAGGATATTTACTATAGTAATGTATACACCATCAGAAAGTAGATATTTTATCGAACATAAGCACACCAACTTTTTGAACAAAGCTAATATTTTGACAGGAGAATTTTCGATTGAAAATTAGGGTGCTATTTCGATGTTGAGTCAAATTAAGGTGAAAAAATAAACATTTCGAATCAAATAAATTACAGTGTATTTGAGACATAAAAAAGTAAGTTTTCACCAGATTTCGTCAAAAAAAATTTTTTTCTGTAAAAGAAAAATGAAAAACCAAAAACCTGGTTTTTTTAATTTTTAACATAAATTTTGAGGTTATGTGAAAAAAGTGTGAATACAATAGTTGTAGATATTTTTATTACCTACAACTTTGCTCTCTGACTTTTTTCCATAGGACTTGTAGTTTTGCCGGAAATCGAGATTAATCGTTTTTTACACTTAAAAACTCACCCACTAGCCCTTCCCGACCTCAGATCGCCCGTAAATTATTTTTTCTTCCATTTTTATTATATTTTCCTCCTTTTCCAATGAGTTTCGTCCTACTATTATTTTTTTTACTTTTTATCATTTTTAAAGGCTACCCTGGTCTACTATCACAAAAAAGTAAAAAAATTATATACTTACTGCTTTTACAATTTCGATCACACGACCACCATCGGGCAGATTGAGATGATAAATAAAGTTTTGTTTCTTTTCACATAATAAATTATTACGTAGTAACGATGGATTCCATATATTAGGTATTATATTATTTTATAAACTTTGTTTTAAGACCGGGAGATGGTGACACAAATTATTTGGTCATTTGTACCAGTATGGCGGTTCTTCAGGGGTCTAATTACGTAAAGGCAAAAAGGAAAATGATGGTCATAGCGCTGGTACTGGCGGCCCAATCGCGTGGGCGTTAATCGAACGCGTTGGATAAACAACGAGTGTCGAACGATTTGTTCCACAAAAATGCTTGTATTTTCAGATAGTCGAAAAAAAAAAGTAGGTGGTAGCGTAATGCCATACTTCTAGGGTGTAACTTACAGCCCGCCATACCGACGCGAATACATTAATTTAAATAAAACAATTCAACCATTTGTACCAGGCTAATTTTTGCATAGCTAATCATCGTCGACTAGCCATTCACAAAAATCACCATGCCATACTTTTCCGACAGTTCCCAATGGCTGCCATACCACTGCAAAGGAGTAATTTTTTTTTGTCACCAAACGATTTGTACCAGTATTGCATTTGAATTTTTGGAAAGTATTTCACAAAATGTGACCGTTATAATATTTCCCATACTTCTTGTATAGGAGGAAAAAGTGCTGCCATACTTGAAATACTTATTTATTTGACACGTTTTAAAAATACGACTCCAATAGTTATTTGTATACCTAGGCCGCGAAATACCTTTTTAGCGTACCGAAAGAGAAATTATCGCCGAGGCCGCTTGCGGCCGAGGCAGGATAATCTTGAGGTAGCTAAAAAGTTTCGCGGCCATGGTATACACACTATTTTTCGTGCAATCGACAAAATTATTAAACTAGACAACTGCAAATAAAAATATTAGTGCTTTAAAATCAACAGTAATTAATAAGTCACAGCGTCGCTATGGAAATTACCATGTTCGAATATAGAAAAAACATTTTGACTGTTCTTGACAGAACGCAAAATCCATAGAGATACAAGATGTCACTTCTGAAATATTATAGTTGTTGTTACTTATTGGTACAAGTGACGTTTGGTTTGGCGGCCGTTGCTACGGGTAACGGCCGCGAAATTAAATTTCGCGGACTGTGGTGCGTACGCGAAATACTCGCTTCGCGTGCGATTGCACGAAAAATCATTTTTTACATCATGGCATCATTGTATTCTCTTCGTTTGGATGCAATTGTACCTAAAAAAAAATTATTATAGATTGTAACCATGGGGCGGACGACTGTCGTTCTTGAGCTAAAAGGTGAAAAAAAATAGTTTTGACGATTTGTACCAGTATGGCATATGGATTTTTGGAAATTATACGATACAATGTGACCATTATTATATTTGCCATACTTCTAGTAGAGGGAAAAAGTGGCGCCATACTGGTACAAATCGTTCGAATTACGAATAAAATCTTAGGATTTTGAAAGAATATTGTGCACATTCGCCATCTCCCACAGGTATGGCATTATAAGACTTCTATTTATGATCATGCAGAGTACTGTTAGAAAAAGTTTCAGGGTGGTACAAATCGTTTGGCAAAAAAAAAATTACTCATTTGCAGTGGTATGGCGGCCATTGGGAACTGTCGGAAAAGTATGGCAAGGTGATTTTCGTGAATGGCTACTCGACTATTATTAGCTATGCAAAAATTAGCCTGGTACAAATGGTTGAATTGTTTTATTCAAATTAATGTATTCGCCTCGGTATGGCGGGCTATAAGTCACACCCGAGAAGTATGGCATTACGCTACCGCCTACTTCTTTTTTTTTCGACTATCTGAAAATACAAGCATTTTTGTGGAACAAATCGTTCGACACTCGTTGTTTATCCGACGCGTTCGATTAACGCCCACGCGATTGGGCCGCCAGTACCAGCGCTATGACCATCATTTTCCTTTTTGCCTTTACGTAATTAGACCCCTGAAGAACCGCCATACTGGTACAAATGACCTAATATTTTGTGTCACCATCTCCCGGTCTATTTGTAACTGTCGTTGTTGTGTTGGTTTTTATTTCTCTTTGAATATCGCCTTATAGTATTGAATAATAATATGTCATTTGAATTACCATTCAATGAAGTCAAAGAAACACATAGAAAACTTTTCACAATGTATTACAAGATTCTTGACAATGTTTAGAGGCGTAATCCCTAAATGAAAAGTGTTCAAACTACTGAAGAACTTGAGTAGTTTAAAAACTGAAATCTTCTCTTAAAATAGAAGTACTGTCTGGTATTTTTTTGTGTAACTTACGTTGATGATTTTTTGAATAAATTTGAGTTTTCTGAGATTCAAAATTTCTTATTCATTGACAATCACTTGGTGTTAATTTTAAATGAAAAATTTAAGAAATTATAAAACTGAAGTAAACATTAAAATTGCGATCTCCCTGAAATGTATTAAAATGAATTTTTTATAATTCTAGAAACATACTTTATTGAAATATCCACTGTATTTTTATATGAAGTCGACTCATGGAAATAGAAGAATATCTTTTCTGCTCCTTATATAAGATTTAACATACCTATGTCTAGTTGAATATTTATTTCATTGAATTCGTTTATACCCCATACTGAAGCTGTAATATATGTAATACCTTAGAAACGCTTCAAGGTATATGATCCTTTTTCTCTATTCTATTCAAGAAAATTACAATTTCTTCAAAATCGTAAAATTTCTCTCCAAAAACTGATGTAATATTATGTTTTGCTCTTTTAGTTTCGAATAGAACACACAAAATATTCAATAAAATCAGTTCTTACTAAAATATAATCCTGCAGGCCTTCAAGCAATATAATAAAAAAAATCACAAGTACCTAATACACATATATATCCCATTGAGAAGTCGGATGAGCAAACCATCTTCCTTTATAACTGACGTTCGATTTTTGTATATTTATTTTATAAGGAGACTTTGTAACCACTCTCCCTTTTGATATATATTTTTGCCCGAGCTAGCTGGGAGATTGGTTAAACATATATGGGTTCTAGTTTGTTTTCAGTAATAACAACAAGATAAAATGAAGGAATTTACTACTTTCTTATTACATGGAATGAGACTTATCTGTTATTTGTTTATTTGAACGTTTTAGATTCAATCCTAGGTGAATTGTACTCTTGATTTTTGCCTTATCTTTGTCCCTAGTTTCTTGGTAGCTCTAGCTGTGGGTTTATAGTAGCTTTAGTTAAATGTTCCAGCCAAGGTGAATTTTAGCTCCAGACAAGATGAATGTTAGCTCCAGACAAGGTGAATGTTAGCTCCAGATAAGGTGGTTTTTAAACTCCAGCCAAGGTGATTTTTAGCTCCAGCCAAGGTTATCTTTTAAACTCCAGCCAAGGTTATCTTTCAAACTCCAGCCAAGGTGATTTTTACCTCCAGCCAAGGTGACTAAAATAATTCGGGGCAAATCAACATACAATCTCAAACTTAATATTTTCCAAGAATATCTGTAGGGTATCGATGGCCAATTCAAATTAACATTTAGATTTATCTCAAGCAAAGATGCTAAGAAAGACAGTATATGTTCCAACATTAAACTGAACATAAGATATGACCACGTGAAATTTGCAATCGTTAGCCTACAAAAATCTTGTGTCAAATTGAGAGAATAAAATATTTTAAATTAAGAAATGTAAGATGATTATTTCAATATTGAAAGATTAATAATTTAATATAGATAAATGAAAAAAAATGAAATGGCGCAAAAATGAAACAAGGAATCAATTCAGATTTTCAAGATAATGCATTTATACGAAATAATTATATTTCTTCTCATAATTTACCGTCTATCAGACGCCATAGATATTTAAAAATTTTAATATATTGAATAGTCGTTCAATAGATATTGACTATAACTCTTAACACTTAACGATGTGGTATATTCAACAACTATTTGGCAAAAGAGAGTGATGCTATACGTGCACATACGACGCTATCTCGATATTCCCATTGTACGCAAGTCATTAATCATAGAGGAAACAAAAGTGACGTATCGTATGATAGCGTGAATCACGGTATTTCATTGTAGAATTGAGTGGCGACAGTTAAGTGAAGAATTTACACGTTACAACTTTATATAACAGATAAATGATATTGTCCAGTTTTACACCTTGTCTAAATTACTCTTACCCATTAGAATGGAACTCATCTGATATCCACCAACAATTTATAACACAATATAGTTACCATATTTTCAAGTGTCACAATTAAGTAATTTTCAAGTGCTACACAACGTCGTTTTTGAGTTGATAATGATGTAGTTGTGTCACTTGAATATTAAGAAGTTGTAGAAGTCGATCATTCTTACAAAATTACTTTTTTATTTTATGAGAATAAAATAAGTTTTTATTTCATGAAGCTATATTATAACGATCTCATGAAGCAAAAGATGACTTTAACTATTTGAATTTGCAAAGTGCAATTGCTTATACATATTAGAAAGAATCATAATTGAAATGCAACATCGCAATGAAACTCATTGACACAGACTTTTTTTACACTTGAAGATGAAGGTAAAATTGAAGAAACAAATAAATATGCCAAATTTTTTATGACAATGAAAAGTGGATAGCATATTTCAAAAATTGTCCCATTGAAATTAAATTTCAAATATTGATTGACAAAATGATATTATCAGATAGTATTGTTTCATCAGTGTTCACATAAATGTTATTTTTGTGAGGATAGAATCACCTGTAAGACGCAGAACCCTTTCAAATTCTGTTTAGTATATTGAGTAGATGTTAGATTTGGAGTTCATGTGTGGGAATAATTATATATGCATGCTAGTGTGAACATTAGAGGAAGTACGCTCGTCTTGAATAGTTTATGAATAAGTATAAGGCGTAGCCGATGTGGCACTGATGAATACATTTTCGTGCTGACTGGGTCTTAAGCATATCGAAGTGAATTAAATAAGTTGTTTGTCAAACTAAATACGAAGCTTTGACTTTATTGAGTATAATCGCTTTCATATCTTACATTACCAATTACATGTGCTCTTAAGAATTCGAATGATTGAATTAGCAAGGACTTACAGACTATAATGGATTGGAAATTCATCAAAATATGAAAATTATATATATGTAAAAGGGATAAAATTGGAGCGCTTGTTACTTGCGGCGTGTGAATGTTGAATAACATCGAATTGATGTATCAACTTTACTCTTGCTTAGCGAATATAGTAACCACCTTCGGGTGTCAGAACGTACGAGTTCTCGTTGCCGAAATGTTTTCTTTTATCTGTAAGATGTGGTTCATTTGTTTCCGACTGGTGGCGCTGTGTCATATTTATATGCCATATAGTCACTGGAAGGAAAATATAACGCCGTTAGAAATATTTGGTTCGTTATCACTTTCGATGGATGGATGATACTGATGAGCCCCAGATAAGGGCGAAACAGACTGTCTATCATTTCCATTGATTATGATAAACAACTTAATGTTTCTAACATACACCATCCAAGGTATATGGAGGCATTTCGATGTTTCGTGAACTCGTATAACCAGCTCCGCTAGGAGGTTTGTTTGATTAGTTTCAAATAAATGTCCTAGTTCACTTCATTTTATTGCCACGAACGTGTATCGATAACACGAAGAATTCTGTTTTCTATTCATTTGCTACCTGTAAAAGGGATAAAACTGGAGCGCTTGTTACTTGCGGCGTGTGAATGTTGAATTACATCGAATTGATGTATCAACTTTACTCTTGCTTAGCGAATATAGTAACCACCTTCGGGTGTCAGAACGTACGAGTTCTCGTTGCCGAAATGTTTTCTTTTATCTGTAAGATGTGGTTCATTTGTTTCCGACTGGTGGCGCTGTGTCATATTTATATGCCATATAGTCACTGGAAGGAAAATATAACGCCGTTAGAAATATTTGGTTCGTTATCACTTTCGATGGATGGATGATACTGATGAGCCCCAGATAAGGGCGAAACAGACTGTCTATCATTTCCATTGATTATGATAAACAACTTAATGTTTCTAACATACACCATCCAAGGTATATGGAGGCATTTCGATGTTTCGTGAACTCGTATAACCAGCTCCGCTAGGAGGTTTGTTTGATTAGTTTCAAATAAATGTCCTAGTTCACTTCATTTTATTGCCACGAACGTGTATCGATAACACGAATATATATATATATATATAATATATAATATATATATATATATATATATATATATATATATATATACCTATATATATATATATATATATATATATATATATATATATATATATATATATATATATATATATATATATATATATATATATATATATATATATATATATAAGTTCCCTTAATATTTCATTTGAAATCCCTGATGATTAAGATTGTATATAAATATCGGCATTTGTCTAATTTAATCATTATTTAGTCAGCATATGACAAAGAAGTCGTCCAATCGTGCTTCATGAACAAATAATCAAATGTTCGTGATAAGTGTTAGAAATAGTATTTCATTAACAATTGTTACATATAACACAAAGTAGCTTGATATCGAGCAAATTTCGTGAAAATTAATATGCAAGGAAATAAACTTCCATCAATATTTTTCACATATCAATAGAAAATGGGTTAAAAGGACGTTTTGCTTCATTTAATTCAAATTTAATTTACAACAGAATGAACGCACCAGCGATTCCATTCATTAGTTAAGCTTGTCAAACCATAACATTACCGTATAATATATAATTCTATTTTCATTTTGATATTTCGATATAATACCTGCCAAGTTCATGAATACTAGTCAAAATTAGATAATCGCAATTCCAATTAGAAATTAGATTCTTACTCTCATAATGCCATGCGATCATTCAATATACAGCCTCGCCAGTCACGAAAGAATCATAGGGTTTGACAAAGCTGTAGGTATCTCAGATTTGCAGTATTGCATATAAATAGTTAATGACATGCAACAGAGAATAAAGATAAGATTTTGTTCATATTATTACAAATGTTCCTCTGATCACACTACAGACATCCAAACGAAGGTCCAGTTCAACCGATAGAAGCTGCAATATTTCTTGGTCGAGACTGTTAACAGCATCAGTTATGTAGGTAGTAGTTGTACGTAAACCCTATCTTTATCGTATTCCTCAAAAAAATAATTTCGTTATGGGTTGCCTTATTGGGGTTCATGTAGCCTCTTCCACTTTAAGTTTGTTTTCAGATTGTAAAAAAGAGCAATTCGTTATATGTTTGATTCAAGCAGAAGGACACATTGCGAATTCTAAAAATTAAAAATTTTGACTCTTCCTGCACTATTCATATTCGAATCCGTTTGTTTGGTTCGCAAACACATTCATAATTTTTCAGAAAGACCAAATCATAGATATCCCACAAGAAATTCAGATACCGATATTTATTTAATAGCGCCCACCTCTGTCTTAACAAAAAAACTCCTTTATCTACAATGCTGGACAGCTATACAATCACCTACTATTTGAGCTAAAATCTATAAGTACTTATATACAAAAAGTTCCGAAGTTCGACTAAGGCTTTTTTTTTGTTTTTTTGGAGAGACCATTTGACTCAGTAGTAAAATTTTATTCTGTAACTGAATTTCACAATGTACCATAGACCCTTGAGTTCCACATTTGGTAGCAAAATGTCTTAATGTTTCTTAATTTTTTTTGGTTTTAACGAGGGTTTTAATATATTGGCTTAATATACAAAATTTTATATCGGTATAATTAGTTTAATTGACAAATATGTAGATTCTCAACATATGTTTTACATAGTTGACTCATAAATATTTTTTCTTGTGCTTTGTCTACAAAATTTTGTAATTTTATATGACAATATTTCTCTCTCTAATCGCATGTTATCATATCGGGAAAATTGGGTGGCCACGCGAACAACACCAAATCTACTGGTGAGGAAGTTTATTGTTTAGATACAGAAGCAGATTAGCTGGAATCGTATTTTTATTGCGTAAATAACTACAATTGTAACATATCGAGGTACATATACACAAACAATTGTCTAATCGCATCCACCTTTGCGTCAGGCATTTGTGGACTTCCCGTGCTTTTACGTTTAGTAAGTGAACCTGTTGCCTGGAATTATCGATACAGTCGCAGATTGCTCTGATGGGGATTAATTTCGTATTGTTAGCATATTGCCAGTGGCGGATTCAGAAATTTGACGCCTACAGGCTGATTCATATTGCCCCATTATATATTCTAAAAAATTATCAAATGCGAGCGCAGCGACCAAAAAGAGCGAGCGAATTTTTTTCGAAGTTTCAAAGTCACGTTATTTACAAGTACAAATTACGCTTTTAATGCAAAACATGTAAATCTGGCAAAAATAATTAATACAATACAAAAATAATACAAACGTTTATTAAAATCAAACAAAATGCAATAAAAACTTCTTTTCATCAAAATATAAAACTTGAATAATAAACATATATTATAAATATTCAACCAAATAAAAAATCATTTTTTCTTTGGATTACATTACAGTTTTTTTCGGAATTCATTTTTTACAAAAATTTTAACTATATCATCAAATGAAATCGAATTTGCAATACTAGATTCAATTGATAAAACTGCTGAATCGCTTAATCTGCTATCGGACATCGTTGAGCGTAAATATGTTCTTATTCGTTTTGAACATGAGAGCAAATGTTCCGATGAACAATTGCTGACAGCCATTGATGTTTTTTATCATCTAATGCCAAATATTCTTTGATGTGCAAAATTTCTTCAACTAGATCATCTGAAACTTGTGAATAATCTTCGCATAATTCAAATGCTTAATTTTTTATTTCCCGGTCAGAAAGTTCGCGAAATTTGAAAAAGGCGTAGAACACGCGCGCACATTCTCCACCTTTTAGTTCTGAGATGTAAAAAATTATTTCTATAAATAATATCACACTTCATGCTGAACTTTTAAATTTAAATTGCATACGTAGTATGCAAGTATGTGTTTGTTTATTCAATGAAGAAACTGTAGAGCACGCAGCGTTATGTTCCTAGTATAGAGTTAAGAAATTTTGCGAGTTTGATTGATTTAATCTGGATACTCTGTTTATAGTGCCGCAAAAAATGAGTCAATGAGCTTGAAACTGAGTCATTTCCGAACAGTTTATCCTATTTAGAACCTCTGAATTTTATTGGACATACATCCAAGAGCAAGGTGGGACTCGAACCCACAATCCTCCGTTCACAAGTGATATAACCTACCGCTGGGCTACCGAGGTCTCTGAAAAACTTTCTGTTTTGAGAAATTTGTATATTTTTAAAATTTTCTGCTTACAAAAATTTGCCGCCGTGGGCTATAGTCTAGCTAGCATATTTATAAATCCGCCACTGCATATTGCACGTTGAACAGTAATCAAAACGCTCTCTGCTGCAAAGTCGCAATTTTGCGTACCTACTGCGTGCGTGGCTTGGGCATGCGTGGCTTGGGTATGCGCAATTCAAGCGACGTCCGCAGGCGCTCGTTTTAAAACTGGAGGTTATGCTTTTCAATAGACATGTAATATACTATTTCAACTGTAAACTTTTTGAAATATAGTTGATTATTCGGAAGGTACACTGTCCATCTGAAACTATAAATCCTATGTAATGATATATATATATATATATATATATATATATATATATATATATATATATATATATATATATATATATATATATATATATATATATATATATATATATATATATATATATATATATATATATATACTAGTAATAGAAAGTTGAGTTGAAAATTCTGAGAATGTTAAAAAAAATAATTACGAAAACGTAGAGAAAAATACTTTCAGATATATTTGAGATTACGTGTTGCATCTAAATTTTCTTTTATATTGAACCAATGAGACTTATTATAAACTATTTAATTCTTAATATTATTTCTATTATGAAATTGAAAAACTACCGAACACAACAGGTGCTTTTTAGATGCAAATTAATAACCTTACTATCCAGTTTATATTTTGAAGTCGGTGCCAAGCAATTATTCAAAAGGCTCATTCAGAAATCAGGAATCAATTTTATAATAATATCAAGACCGCTGATTTCAGAAATATACTAAATAAGTGGCTAATTAATTTGAACATACCGAGCCCATCTTGTGTATTCCGTAATTATTTTCGAATTTTTACAGAGTTTTTGCAGTTTTTCCAGTAAAAAAACAGTTATTTTGGTTTTTTCATTGTCTCGCTACCGTGAAGCGATTATTATCTCGAAAAGTTCTTCATAGAAAGAGTTTATTGCCAGATACTTGTCAATCAGAGTAGACAACATCTCAAAACCATGAGGGTAGTGAACGTTCTCGCTGTATTTGTAGCAATGGGGTTAAAAAACGAATTAGACAACTTGTAGTTTTTGTATCTACATATATTCTGTATTATAAAACTTTGCCAGAATTGGACAAAAAGAAAATGACTCGGTCGTGGGAAGATGTGGTGAAGAAAATGTAAATAATAACAGTCAAAGACTAATAGACTTATGCCAACATCTATCACTCAAAGTAATGAATGGGCTTTTTCCACACAAAGAAATACACAAATTCACATAGGTACGTACAATCCACAAGAGAATTACGATCGATAATTGACTACCTGATCCAGCGACAAACTTCAAGATTAAAAACCAATGACGTAAGGGCATATCGTGGGGCAGAATGTGGGTCAGATCATTACTTGGTAGTAGCAAAAGTAATTGTCAATTACAGAAAATCAGATGGTATTGACAGAGAAGAAAACAACAACAAGGAATATAAAGGACTAGAAAATAAGGAATACAATTAAGAAAGCCCTAAACAAAAATGTACCCAATTTTTATATAAATTAAGGTTGGCCACGAAGCTTCAACGAATAATAAATGAAGAAGTAGACACAAAAAATAAATACAAACTTATTAAAGAATGCATACATCAAGCAGCCAAAGGGGCGTTAGGATATAAAGAAATGGACCAAAAGCAAAACCCAGAGTGGTGGTCAGGAGAAATGAAGAATCTAATAGAAAGTTAAAAGAAAACGTACCAAATGAGGTTACGCACCAAGGACCCGGAAGACAGAAAGGTATATGCACGATACAATAGGGAAGTAAAAAGCGCTGTCCGTGCAGGAAGGTCATGCTCAGATGATATATTCAGCCTCTAGCAAATAATAGAAAAGCGGAAAGCTTGAAATCAACCTACACATCTCGTATTTATAGATCTTGATAAAGCCTATGATACAGTGCCATTGACAAAGCTATTTGGTGTATTGACAAAGATCGGCTTCAGCAAAACATATATTCTTCGTACAATTTGGAACATATATAAAAACCCAGAAAGTGTTGTGAAGGTTGGAAATAAAATCTCCGAAGGAAATAAAATTACGAAGGGTCTTAGACAGGGATGCTGTCTGTCATCCTCCCTGTTTAAGATATTTATTCAAGAAGCTCTGGAGAACTGAAGGAAGAAATGTTCGGGAATGGGAATTGATATGGGGAATAATTGCTTCACAACTCGTTTCTTTGCTGATGATCAAGTAATCATTCAAAATGCGAAAAAGACATTGATTACATGCTAAGAAAACTTATGGAAGAATATGTAAAGTGGGTTATGAATATGAACAGGGATAAATCATAATACCTACGTATAGGAGAGGAGCAAGAAGACCCCGATGTACAAATAAGAGAATTGAAGAAATGTAAGGAATATAAGTACTTAGGGAGCATGATATCGAGCGAGGGAACATCCAATAGTGATATAAAGTATAGGGTTCAACAAGTGCAAACATGTGTACGAATTTTCAACTCGTTTCTTTGGTCGAATCATATTAAAATGAATACCAAAATGACAATCTACAGATCTATAGTAGAACCTATATTGACTTACGGGTCAGAGTGCTGGCAGTTATCGGACAGAAATAGAAAAAGAGTGGAGACAGTGGAAATGGATTATTTGAGGAGAGCAATTGGAGTGTCCAGGATATAACGCATTCCGAATCAAGAAATTAGAAGACGCATTAAAATAACATATACGACTATAGATAGGATTGAAACAAGACAACTTCTGTGGTATGGACATGTAATGAGGATGGAGGAAAATAGATGGCCAAAACAAGCTATGAAGTATGTTCCAACGAATAAAAGAAAGAGAGGAAGACCAGTAATGACATGGATAAATGAAATAATGAAAACAATGAGAGAAGAATGGAGAAATAGAGAAAGATGGCGATCGAAATGCGGGATGCGGTAAAGGCTGTAGGACCCCCGCTCATATATACAGGGTCACTCACGGTGGATGGTGGATTAGACGCTTACGGAGAACGGAACATGAGATTATTCTGAAAATTTGGTTTCATGGGTAATTGATTTTGCTCTATCGATCTAAAATAATAGTGGCGCTGCGGCGTTGCCGCTTATACTAAAAAGTAGCAGCAACTATGAAATTTCAAATGAGACACCCTATATATTATTTCATTTTTTGCTTCTCTACCATTTTCCAATTGTTTTTGTATGATACTTTTCTATACCTATCTCCAGAGGTTTTCGAGAAATTAAATGGTTTCCTTATTTTTTTGTGCAAAACATAGCTTCATTTGAATGTTCATTACTAAGGTATTCAGATTCGTAGGATGCTGAAATTTTAGGTGTAGTTTACCAAGTTCCGACGTATTAGGAATTTTCTAAGGACTTTGTTCTCCATTATACAGGGTCCTTCAAAATTTGCGATTTTAACGATAAATACAAAAATAGTAAAAAGTGCATTTTTTTAAATGTAATGGCCTGCATATTATTGAATATCTCGAAAGAAAATTGAAATTTCTTTCAGATGATATATCATGTTCCTATACTCAAAAAGTCAGTTTTCCGAAATAAAAGCTAGTTTCTATAAAAATCGGATTATTTAGACATATTTTGTATTAGGTAGCTATGAAATGTCAAGAAAGATGTCATTATGAAAATTTGACAACTAGTCCATCAACAATAAGACGTTCGCGCGTTCATTAACGATAATTTGATTTGAAAACAATCAAAATGGAAGGCAATAACTATTCTCATGAAGTTTTGATGAAGTTATTTATTGTACATGGTCAATGTGACTGAATAATAGCAAGAACATGCAGAAAATTCAATAAAATGTATACCTATGACAACCAATAAACGAGAGATAATTTGTACGTTTACAAAATAATTTTATCACTTATGTTATGTTATTTTACGTAACGCAAATTGTTTTTTATTAGTTTAGTAAATTTCGTTTCGCTTTCAGTATTGACCCATAAGTGATAAAATTATTTTGTAAACCTACAAATTTTCTCTCGTTTATTGGTTGTCAATAGGTATACATTTTATTGAATTTTCTGCATGTTCTTGCTATTATTTGGTCACATTGACCATGTACAATAAATAACTTCATCAAAACTTCATGAGAATAGTTATTGCCTTCCATTTTGATTGTTTTCAAATCAAATTTTCTTGAATGAACGCGCGAACGTTTTATTGTTGATGGACTAATTGTCAAATTTTCATAATGACATCTTTCTTGACATTTCATAGCTACCTAATACAAAATATGGCTAAATAATCCGATTTTTATAGAAACTTGCTTTTATTTCGGAAACCTGACTTTTTAGGTATAGGAATATGATATATCATTTGAAAGAAATTTTAATTTTCTTTCAAATGAGATATTCAATAATATACAGGGTATTATATTTGAAAAAATGCACTTTTTACCATTTTTGTATTTATCGTTAAAATCGCAAATTTTGAAGGACCCTGTATAATGGAGAACAAATTCCTTTGAATATTACTAATACGTCGGACCCTGGTAAACTACGCCTAAAATTTCAGCGTCTTACGAATCTAAATACCTTAGTAATGAACATTTAATTGAAGCTATGTTTTGCACAAAAAAATAAGGAAACCATTTAATTTCTCGAAAACCTCTGGAGATAGGTATAGGCAAGTATCATACAAAAACAATTGGAAGATGGTAGAGAAGCAAAAAATGAAATAATATATAGGGTGTCTCATTTGAAATTTCATAGTTGCTGCTACTTTTTCGTATAAGCGGCAACGCCGCAGCGCCACTATTATTTTAGATCGATAGAGCAAAATCAATTACCCATGAAACCAAATTTTCATAATAATCTCATGTCCCGTTCTCCGTAAGCGTCTAATCTACCATCCACCGTGAGTGACCCTGTAGATATATATATATATATATATATATATATATATATATATATATATATATATATATATATATATATATATATATATATATATATATATATATATATATATATATATGATACTTTTTTGAAAGTAGGTATATTGATAACCTCAGTATACATGATATACTCAATAGTGCAGTGCCTGAAAAACGTGTATTTAGTCCTCTTTGAATAAGAAAAACAAGAATTTGTGCAAAGGAAAGTTCTTACTTGGTGCTTCCAGATACGTTTTTCAAACTCGTTTTCTATTAAAGAGAATCTCATGCACACTTATTATCAATAGATTTATTTCTGCACGAAACATGCTCGTCAAGGTACAAAACTGTTGGTCTCAAAAAACATGAGATGAATAAAATGGTTTAATTTATTGGAATTCCCATGTTTGGGCATTTTCTTTTCCATACTTTAAGGACTTGTTCTAAATAAATCTTGAAGAGCGCTGGCGAAATACAGCAACCTTGTTTAAGACCTTTACTAACTTGGAACCCTTTTATTAGACTTCACTATTGTTGTACCTACAACTCTTCAATTGCTGTAATTAACTGATTGCTTATGTTTGTATTATCCGGTGCCTTTCAAAGTGAATTAAGTGGTACGTTGTCGTGAACTTTTTGTAAGTCTACGTATAGTAAATGCAACTCTTGTCCATATGCCATTTTCTTTTCGATAACTTGAGTTATACAGATCAGATGATCTGGTATAACTCAACCTGTTAGATCTGTTAGGCCTGTTCTTCTGCCTCCATGTCTTTATACTTCTTTTCTATTTTATCTCTTATTATTTTGCCGTAGATTCTGCCCTGATGAATACCTTCCATAATTTTTCTCACTTGGGTGGGAACATTGATTTTGAATATTGGGTTATCTAAATATATTCAATATGGTTTGAAAAATTCAGTAAGTACCCAATTGAAATGAAAATACATGAATACTACCATATTATGCAAGATATTTATGATATTCTTTAAAGTCCATATGAATCAAATAAAGATCGTTTATAGGACGATTAATTAATTTAGAATTGCTCTTGTAGAACAAAAATGATTTGACATAAACTGCATAACTAGAAGCTTATAAACTAGATATAATAGACTCTAGCATAATTGCTTATCTAAATAGTGTACAAGGACACGTGTCCTGTGTAAACTCCATTCAGAATATAATTTAGATTATTTACGATAACACATGTTCCGGTGAAATGTACACCTACTGCTATTGACGATGAATAAATTTTGCAATTTATTCTTGTGTAATATATTGAACAGAATATAATGCACAATATTTAAATATGGCGATTCGTGAATAATCGGGTTTGATCGGGACGAGATAACAAGAGATAGATATAATTCTTAACAGTTTATTCTTATAATATTTTAAACAAAATTTCACAGTTTTTGATTTTCACTATATTTTGTTAACATGATAATTGTTTCTCCAAAACACAGTGGCTTCTTCAGATGTATAATACATACTAACTTTTACAGCGAGAATATTGAAAGATGAACTAAGGGACTATACAATAAGAATGGGGAAATCTTAAACGTTATCACTTAGCAAGTAGAAAGTACAAACTGTTAATAACTTGGGAAAACACAATAGGCACAAGATTTAACAACGGTGAACTATTCATATCTAATTGGTCATTCAACAAATTATTGGATTGTTTCATACTATTAATTTCAAGAGCTTATAGGGGAGACCGGGTACAAAAGTAACATTTTGTACTTTCGCCTTGGTTTCTCGTTAGGTGTTATCATTTCGGTGAAATTGATATAGCCATACATAAATTCCGTTTATGTTCTATACATTAGCATCTTAAATTACCTTATTGTTGTTTATTTTGCATGAATCACAGAAACTTTAAAAAAATTTGTCATTTGTTACTTTCGACCACATTGGCGGGCCGAAAGTAACACGTTGTGGGTCTAAAGTAACAGGGCAAAGGGGTTTGTAATGAATATGGTATGACATATTTAATCAAATAAATATTTATTGGAAGATTCAGTGTCAGTATTTTCTATTCAGATTCGCAATTATGGCACACATAATTCATTGACGCATTCAGTACCTATGAGACCACATTTTGCATTCGAAACAATGTTAAATTGCTCATTCAGCCGAATATTGCTAAAATTTTCTAAACAAACGTGGTAGAAGCAATCTTCGTCGTCAAATTTATTTTCCTTGTCTACAACTGCGCTACTATTTCTAGCTTACATTTTTTTTATATATCTATGCAATGTAACATGGCAGACATTCAATTTTTTTTGCCTTGGCTCCAATTTTCACCATTATTAAAATGCTCTTCAGCCGCTTTTCGATAGACTTCCATGTTAGTTGTTATTCGTGCGGTGGTTCTTATGCGTTGTCGCGGCAGTTTGTTGAAATAAACATACACACATAAAAAGTTTACCTATAGTAAATCAATACGGGTACTAAAGTAACATGTTACTTATGTACCCATAGGGCTGCGTTACTTTTGTACCCTACAGCATTTTTTTTAGAACATGAAAGATAACATTGAATCGGAACATGCTAGACAAAAACGAAATTAGGTACTGCAAAATCAATCTAATCGAGTATCTATATGCAAATATTCAGATTAATATCATCATTTTAATACTACATAAACAATGAATAAGTAAACGTCAAAAAATTTACTTTTGATTTGTGAAATCACGTAGTGTCCTTTCACACGATCTAACAGTGCGTGGCGCGAGCGGCGATTGAATGCAACTGAATCTGGCGCCACTGGCTATCACCTGACAGCAGCTAAGTGGTGATTTCACAATTCTTTAAACCTACAGAGCATTTGTTACTTGCCAGTTTGGTCAAAATATACTTTGGCCAAACTTCAGAAAAAATTATATTCTACCTATGCATCACTAGAACATAATCATATTTTTAATAGTGAATTTGAAATATTATATATAGAAAAGAAAGGTTATAAACTCAATTTATTAGAAGGTCTTGAAATTAATAGTATGAAACAATCCAATAATTTGTTAAATGACCAATTAGATATGAATAGTTCACCGTTGTTAAAACTTTTCTAGATGAAATATTGAATATTTGTGTCTATTGTGTTTTCCCAAGTCATCAAGTACTTTCTACCAGCTATTACGTTTAGATTTTCTCCATTCTTATTGTGTTTTCCCTTCCTTCGTCTTTCAATATTCTCGTTTTAAAAGTTAGTATGTATTATACATCTGAAGAAGCCACTGTGTATTGGCGAAACAATTGTCATGTTAACAAAATATAGTGAAAATCAAAAACTGTGAAGTTTTATTTACAATATTATAATGGATTTTGATCAAGTATCGGCCTAATCAATTAGTTAGTTCATTCTTCCTAATGATAAAAGTAGTGATATATCTTTATTCTTTTATATAAAACATAAATGGAGATCTCAAATATTTTTTATTGATTTATACTTTTATTCACCATATCAAGTATATTCTTCTTCTTATACGAGAATCTTATCAAAAATTCGATTGTATTATTCGTCCTATTGAAAGTATTTTCATATACAATCGTTATATGCAGTGAAATTTCTAAAAATAGAAATGATAAGTTGTTTTATTGTGAATTCACTTAATATATGTTTATATATATATATATATATATATATATATATATATATATATATATATATATATATATATAATCTCTTGATAATTATTAGCAATAACAGGCTGGTTGAATCTTAAAAAACTCGATTTTATTAAGAAGTTGACGTTTCACTACGACATTCGTAGTTTTTCAAAACTTTTGAAAAAATTGAAATTTCTTTGACATTAATTGATTTGAAAAAATTTGAATAGACAAAGACTACTTTGTCTAGCTAAAATTTTTTTCGAATGTGGTTATTTATTACGTGCTATTCAGTCTAATATCAACATTCAAAATTGTTATCATTAGATGGTAAGGGAAACCACAGAAACCTTTATCTACGTAATGTTCGAAAATAAAAATAATAGGCTACTATTTATCTAACAACAAAGAAATTAGTCGCAGGAAAATATTAAAAAGGTAGAGCAGAATTATCGGTATAGAACGTTTATATGGAAGCAGCCGTTGACACGTGTTTCGGACTCTTTGGTCTTCATCAGAACGGCGTAGCAAAGCATTGTTGTACTATTCTCATTCCAAATTTTCAATCCAATGCTTTGCTACGCCGTTCTGATGAGGACCAAAGAGTCCGAAACACGTGTCAACGGCTGCTTCCATATAAACGTTCTATACCGATAATTCTGCTCTACCTTTTTAATATTTTCCTGCGACTAATTTCTTTGTTGTTAGATAAATAGTACCCTATTATTTTTATTTTCGAACATTACGTAGATAAAGGTTTCTGTGGTTTCCCTTACCATCTAATGATAACAATTTTGAATGTTGATATTAGACTGAATAGCACGTAATAAATAACCACATTCGAAAAAAATTTTAGCAAGACAAAGTAGTCTTTGTCTATTCAAATTTTTTCAAATCAATAAATGTCAAAGAAATTTCAATTTTTTTAAAAGTTTTGAAAGAACTACGAATGTCGTAGTGAAACTTTAACTTTTTAATAAAATCGAGTTTTTTTAAGATTCAACCACCTGTTATTGCTTAATAATTATCAAGAGATTAAAAATAGATTACAGGCAACAACAAATTCGAATTAAATATATATATATATATATATATAAATATATATATATATATATATATATATATATATATATATATATATATATATATATATATATATATATATATATATATATATAGATATATCATCATCAATTCAATAATGTAGGTTAACTATGTCGTCAACCAGTAAATATGAGTTGCCTCCCTTGTTGTTTAAATAACAATTAGCATTATGTAGTGTCATTATCTGCTTCGCTGATAAATTTATCAATGTGTTCACTATGGAAGGCTTTTGATTTTATTGGTTTATTATCAACATTCTTCCTATTTAAAAATGCGATAACCTTCGGGCTATTTTTACGTGATTCAAAATTGAAATGGTATTTTTCTGCATATAATATATGCTTTACAGAATTTTTAACTAAGGATTAAGAGGATTTAACTAATTCTAATTTTGTGCTAAGTAAATCAAAATTAAGTCGTCTGCATTATATTTTCATTTCTTTATATTCATCCATTTTGAGACGAAATTATAAACTTCCTCATACCTAAACTTCAATTTTTCAGATAAAAATGTGTTCTGGCAGCAGCTGCATTACAAAAAAGGACCGTTGACAACATTTTTACTACTGCTCTTCATTATTTGTTGCAATAATCGTAGCCAAAATCTATTTTGATATCAATTTGATTGGCCATTATTCCGTTGCTATGATTATATGATAATGATCCACTTCACTCATTTAATCTAAAGTACACCTACTGATATGTTCAGTTATAATATCACAAGAGCATCGAAAATAATCGATTTTACTTCCGAGTCACGAGACGTATTTTGCGAAACATCACGAGAGCGCAGCTCCAGTGATGTTTTAAGAAAATACGTCGAGTGACGAGGTCACTATAATCGATTATTTTCGATTGCTCGAGTGGTCTTCGTTACGATTATATAACGAATAAAAAATATAAGTTTTTTTTGACAAACGTCAAAACATCGTCAATATAAAAACATTTACATTTTGACACGAGGCGAATCACCAAAACGATTAGATCACGTCGTCAAGGGTATATTCACTTATCAATACGCAGTAGTTATGCAAAATTCACGGATTCTATTTGCTTATTCATACATGAGTTATATAATCAGTTATAATATCACAAGAGCATCGAAAATAATCGATTATACTTCCGAGTCGCCAGACATATTTTGCGAAACATCCACGATAGCGCAGCTCGAGTAGTGTTTTAAGAAAATACGTCGAGTGACGATGTCAGTATAACGATTATTTTCGATAGCTCGAGTGGTATTCGTTACGATTATATAACGAATACAAAATATTAATTTTTTTTGACAAACGTCAAAACATCGTCAATATGAAAACATTCACATTTTGACACGGACGAAACACCAAAACGATTATATCACATCGTCGAGGGTATATTCACTTATCAGTACGCAGTAGCTATGCTAAATTCACGGATTCTATTGACTTATTCATATATAGTTATATAGTTATATAATCATACTATTATTTGGTAATGAAACTGAATGAAAACAATGATGTAATTCCTTTAGTCCAGGAGCTAGGTAGAAATTTGGTCAATTTTTTCCTCTCGAACGATAATTGGTGAGACGCATCAGGGAATAGTATCATTATGCCTCGTGAACGTCAGCTGCGGTTCCGTGGCAGAGATAAGTGGCGAAATTCGATTGAAAGTTATATAATTTGTTGATTTATTCTAAAATGTCAAAACGAAACGTCAAAGAACGAATGGAGTAAGGAAAACACAGAACATAGAGCTGAGCGCTAAGCACAAAACAAAATTGTGTATATTGGTTGAGAATACTAGATTTTCATTGAGGATACTAGGTTACTAAATTTAAACGAAAAGTAGGTACCTAATTGATCAGGATTCTACCTAACCCTATAACACAATAGGGCCGTTGCAGCCAGATCATCGGTATAACTTAGAACCTTCAAGCGTATTTTACTAAGGAAGAAATATTTTCTTCTTCATGCGTGAGAGGCTACGGGCAATCATTCCACCCACGGAGCCGTAGCTGATTATCACTAATAGTCCAAGATCCCAGAGCCGCCAGACGTTACTTTTCTCAGCAATAATATGTTTAGGATGGAGTAGTGTTCGTATGTACTTTCAGTGTATGGATACCTCCTACCTTGTGCCGGCGACCAATTTTCAGGTACCAGGTGCTAAAGATGAGAAAAAACTTACTCACTTCTCTTATTTTCTCAGTCTAGATTTTTAAATATGATACTCAAGAAACTATTTCAATACCTTCTGCAAGCAGCTAGACCGATCGTATGGGCCAAACATCCCGCCCGATAGAAATTAAGTTACTATGGGTATAAGCGCAATGTCATGATTCACATTTTTGAGCACGATGGTGATTATCTATACTTGTCGATCTCCCTTCTGTACTTACTGTCTTTTTCAGCATGCTCTATGTTGGAGTATACGCATAGATAATCACTTTCTCGCATAAATGGGCGAATCATGACATTGCGCTCATACTCATAGGGCCACATAATTTGTGTGTGGCGGGATGGTTGGCCCATACGATCAGTCTGGCTGCTTGCAGAAGGTATTGAAATAGTTTCTCGAGTAAGAGAAAATAAGAAAAATTAAGTGAGTTTTTTTCCATCTTTAGCACCTGGTTCCTGGAAATTGACCGACGGCACAAGGTAGCAGGTATCCTACACTGAAAGTACATAAGAACACTACTTAATCCCATACATATTATTGCTGAGAAAATGAGTGACGTCTGGCGGCTCTGGGATCTTGCTCTATAAGTTTCATGATACAACTCTCTGATGCATTCCACTAATTATCGCTTGAGAGGAACTTGTTCATGTAAATCTGTTACTGGCTCCCGGACTACTTCCTATCCTGGTCCGGGAAAGACGTTTCTTCTTCCCGGACAAGTCCGAAAAAGTGCTACTTCCTCCAAGAAAAAGCTTTCCACATAAAAAAAGAAAGATTGATCGTGCTTTCGAAATCGAAGTGCTCTAACATCGATATTCCACTTTCGAATGACAATTATTGGAGAATCGAATTCAGTAAGTTTATTTACTTGATTATATAACTCCTGTATGAATTAGCCAATAGGATCCGTGAATTTTGCATAACTACTGCGTATTGATAAGTGAATATACCCTTGACGACGTGATATAATCATTTTGGTGTTTCGCCTCGTGTCAAAATGTGAATATTCTCATATTGACGATATTTTGACGTTTGTCAAAAAAAATTTATATTTTTTATTCGTTATATAATCTTTACGAATACCAACTCGAGCAAACGAAAATAATCGATTATACTTCCGTGTCACGAGAAGTATTTTACGAAACATCACACATAAAAATTTTGATACTTTTAAACAAACACATTCAAAAGAAAGGTACATATCAAAGTTATATTTCTTCTTGTGGAACACCCTATATATTTTTTATATTTTTAGATACTATAGACCAAATAACGGTGAGGTACCTACTGTTATATTTCCTATACCTAAAACTGACCGTTCCTGAGAAATTTTGAGCAATCAAAAAATACAGACTATAATTTAAAAACTATTCACACCCTGTAACATGTAACGAGCTGCTCGTAAATAAACTTAATGCTTAGCTGAGAGGTTAAAGTTAACAACCACATTTCAATATTGTACAGAGCGGTAAAAAAAATTGCATCAGAGTTCGGGCACATTTTTTATTGAATAATTTCTTAAAGTTAAATAGAACATCCTGTATTTAATGGCATATTTTGACGCAGAATTAGATTCCCTTTGAAACTATATCAGGGTTCCCTATACCTATTTCTTATGATTTTTACGCAAAAGACGTTTTTATATTATACTTAAGAGTAATTTCTTTATCTTAAAAATGAAACATCTTGTATTGTAATGAAAAGCTAAAAACATTTTTAAACTCATTTTGTTGAAAAATCAACAAAGAAAAATGATCAAAGAATAATCATTTTAACAAATGCTCAAAGAGATGGCCATTAGTCTAGATGCATAAGCGAACTCTTTCTTGAAAAGAGTGCTGAACTCTTAATAACATGTTTTGCGTGGAACGAAACGCTTTTCTTATTCGAATTTTGAGTTTATACTTGTTCTTGCATCTTGCTCGAGATGAATCGTATTTGCAAAAATTTATACTCGTGCTTCTAGCGAATCTACATGTGTATCATTTTTAAGATAAAGAAATTACTCATAAGTAGAATAAAAACGTCTTTTGCATAAAAGTCATTAGAGGAATCCTGATATAGTTTTAAAAGGAATCTAATTCTGCGCCAAAAGATGCCATGAAATACGGGGTGTTCCATTTAACTTTAAGAAGTTATTCAATGAAAAATGTGCCTTAAATTTGATGCAATTTTTTTCACCACTCTGTACAATATTGAAATAAAACTTTTATATGGTAGTTAACTTTAACTTTTCAGCTAAGCAGTAAATTCAGTTACGAGCAGCTCGTTACATGTTACAGGGTGTAAACAATTTTTGAATTATGGTCTGTATTTTTTAATTTCTCAAAATTTCTCAGAAACGGTCAGTTTTACGTTTGACGACGTGATATAATCATTTTGGTGTTTCGCCTCGTGTCAAAATGTGAATATTTTCATATTGACGATGTTTTGACGTTTGTCAAAAAAAATTTATATGTTTTATTCGTTATATCATCTTTACGAATACCAACTCGAGCAAACGAAAATAATCGATTATACTTCCGAGTCACGAGACGTATTTTACGAAACATCACGAGAGCGCAGCTCGAGTGATGTTTTAAGAAAATACGTCGAGTGACGAGGTTCGAAGCTCTTGTGATATTATAACTGATTATGTAACTCATTTATGAATAAGCCAATAGAATCCGTGAATTTAGCATAACTACTGCGTATTGATAAGTGAATATACCCTTGACGACGTGATATAATCGTTTTGGTGTTTCGCCTGGTGTCAAAATGTGAATATGTTCATATTGACGATGTTTTGACGTTTGTCAAAACAAATTAATATTTTTTATTCGTTATATATCCGTAACAAATACCAACTGAAGCAAACGAAAATAATCGTTATACTGACCTCGTCACTCGACGTATTTTCTTAAAACATCACTCGAGCTGCGCACTCGTGATGTTTCGTAAAATACGTCTCGTGACTCGGAAGTATAATCGATTATTTTCGATGCTCTTGTGATATTATAACTGATTATATAACTCATGTATGAATTAGCCAATAGGATCCGTGAATTTTGCATAACTACTGCGTATTGATAAGTGAATATACCCTTGACGACGTGATATAATCGTTTTGGTGTCTCGCCTCGTGTCAAAATGTGAATATTTTCATATTGACGATGTTTTGACGTTTCTCAAAAAAAAAAAATATTTTTTATTCGTTATATAATCGTTACGATTACCACTCGAGCAATCGAAAATAATCGTTATACTGACCTCGTCACTCGACGTATTTTCTTAAAACACGTCTCGTGACTCGCAAGTGCGCAAAATACGTCTCGTGACTCGGAAGTATAATCGATTATTTTCGATGCTCTTGTGATATTATAACTGAAAATATTTTCAATCCATTCTTCAAATGTCTTCTTACGACTCATTGTTACAGATGTGAACTTCGATGATTTCATACTTCGAACACCTTCACATAAACGTGCTCTGACAATGTTTGGCCGCTGGGGACCCATCAATGATTTAGGCAAAGAGAGGTCGTCTATTAGAAGTATCGACAGGATTCATCCTTCAACCGGTAGAAAGCTTGGACAGCCATTCAGATGGGGTTAATGGAGAAACATGTATGGTTCAGAAAAAGTAGGAATGCTAGTAACGGTTGTGCGTTGCCTAATTTCGGGTGATAAGGAATGAGTTTTTTCAAATTTGTAGTTAACAATTATAATAATTGAAAAAAGCTCGTATGCAGAGTCTCTTCGAACAAGAAAATAGATTGATCTTTTACTAAAAGTCTCGTTCATAACTTGAAGGTACTTATATATTTAGAAAAATTTTAATCAAAAATCCAAAAGAGCGATTATTGCCTGAATGAGTAAAGCTCGAATGGCCTAATCTAACATTTTGCTGAAGTATGATGTCAATGCTAAATTGAAAAAGGTTTTAATCATCTCGTTATCAAACATCTAGTACCACCTAGTTCTTGGGTATTCAATATGTCCCATGAGATCTAGTGTTTCAAGAGTTTGTATAGATATGTTAGATAATGACATAGATCCAATACTATTGGCTACTTGGAACTGGCATTATAGACCGAGAGATACTGAAAGGATTTGTGAAGTCATTTACTACAGTATGGCGCTTTTGGGGGGGTTCATATACGTAATAAACTTCAAGGAAAATGATGTTCTTACCGGTGGTACGCGGGTCGCAATTGCAGAATAATTAATTGAAATTGCTCGAAAATCCGGAAGTGACAAACAATTTCTCTCAAAGAATTTCTTCAATTTATCGGTATTTTGAAAAAAAAATTCGACGCTCCCTGTCAAATAATTTTTTCACAAAATTTCTTCAATTTATCGGTATTTCAACAACAAAAAATCCAACGCTCGCTATTCGCTATGTGCTTACCTTGTGCCGCCCCCTACCGTCTTGAAAGATGGAACTTTAGCCGGACGTTTCATTGTGATCTTTAATATAAGTAAAGCTAAATATCAAAGATTTTGTGCAATTACATGTTAGCAATGTGAAAAAATTGAAAGTACTAATAGATTATAGCTCAACGTTTGATATTCTATAAGCAGCAAGGTAAGTCATTAATTTGAAAAGAAGTTCTGTTGACATTACGTGCTATTTTGTAGGTTATATTAGACGATAACATTGCCTAGTCTTTCATAAAAAATAATTATATAAGTTGAACTGTCATGATGACAAATAAAATGAGAAAACTTATATTTTCCCATCGTAAATGCATGTCTTTCCTTGTAAAGGAATTGGTAAATCGTCCTTTCCTTAATTCCTCGTCTTTGTTCATAATTTCTATTATATGTTCTTTTTGCTTCTTAGAAGCATGTCCACATTAATTCTAGACGTCTTAATAAATAATAAGGATTCAACTCGGTGAAATTTTTTCGTAAAATCGACGGAAAAACAAACAAAAAATACGTAAGTAGGGTTATGATAGATTTACTTCTTCACAAATGCTCTGTGTTCCGACGTTGTCAAATTGCAATTTCATTTTCACCTCGAGTAAATTCACCTAGAACTCAAGAATGCAAAACGAGTGACACGGGTGAAGATCAATTGGTGAAATTTTTCACTGGTGAATATTTTCACCACTTTCAAGAATTAGAGCCCTGGAGAGAGTGTAGCGTGAATCAATATTTTGCTCACTGTATTTCGATAGTAGGTTAGGTTACTCACTTTACTCTTTTGACTAATCTTATCCATTTCTGCCTTTGTAGAAGTTTATGAGTTGACGTAGGAAACTTGTAATACTTTACAGTACTATTATTTCTGCCCGTATTCCCACAATTAACTACACAACAAGTATCGTGTCCCATTTTACCCACTTATAGCATTCAATAAACATTAACAGCGTCCGGCGTCCGGCAGAGTTGTGGAAATTCACCACTGCGCGCGCTCAGATAGTTTCGCTTATCCCCTCCAACCGTCGACACATAGCGAATATGCCATACCCACCGGGAAGGGTGTTTAAGCCCGCCATACTTTTTTGAAAAGGTTTTTTTTTAATTTTTTTAAAATTTATTTCTTACAGGCTGATTTTTTTCAAAACAATTATTTTTTATTGATCTTGTATGAAAATCACCACGCTATACCATTCCGACGGTCCAAAATACCCGCCATCCCACTCAAACATGTAATTTTTTTCAAATTCGAAAAGCTATTTCTTTCACCTTGAAATTTGGTGTAGTAGTTGTTTTTATGATTAAAAACATAATTCTTATAATACCATACCTGTAGACTGGGTGATATACGTACAATGTTATTAAATAATTGTAAAATTTCATGCAACATTTGAAAATTTTCTTACAGTATGGCACCACTTTACCATAAGTATGGGATACATTTTCCTGAATAATACTTTTCATGAACTTTCCGAAAATTTAAATGCCATACTGTAAAAAATCGTTTCATTTATTTATTTTTTTACATCGCAGCGTGCGTATCACGGTCTTTTGTGCCAAGGTCACATTATGGCGTATTTTTTTTAACTTATAATCGTATTGGGACAATCTGATTTCATTTATGCCATACTGTAAAAATAGTATATTGTGTATCTAGTGCGTGAAGTAAACTTTTTTACGCGAGTGTGGAAGTTTGTGGAACGAGCCGCAGGCGAGTTTCACAATCCGCACGATCGTAAAAAAGTCTTCACGCAGGTGGAGCACACTATACTTTTTCTACGACCTTTTACTTAGAGATTGAATTAAAGGAAAATTTGACTAATTTTCTTTATTACAATAATAATTATTATGAACAGTTATATTGCAATTTTGTAAATTGTCAAAATGTACATTTACTTTCTCTTTCTCTACAAAATTAGAGCTGCTTGTACTGTTGGTATTGACAACATAACTACGATTATTCTCAGTTGTTAAGATTTTATTGCAGACATCTATCTTTTTAGTTAGGGATTCTTCCACGTAGGCTTCTGCCACTGAGGATGATTTCCAGCCGCCGTGTTTTTTTAGCGTTAAGAGATCTCCTGCACCTTCGACTAATAAAGACGCAGATGAACGCCGTAGGCTGTGCCCGGTAAATTCGTTGGGATTGGGGAGTTTCAAAAATGTGGCAACTTCTGAAGGGACTTTTCCTATCTTATTTATACCAATCACTTGCCGAGTACATTTCCCTCGTTGATAATTAATAAAGAATTTATTTTCATTATATCCTTGGGACGAAGAGCCACGTATTTGTGATATATGTCCAAGTATTCAGTAACAGTAAATTTTCTAGAAACCTTAGTCTTCGTATCATTAACTGACACAATAAGAACTGTTCCCAAATTTTGGATGTCATCCATTTTTAATTTATAGAGCTCATCTCTGCGCAGGGCTCCAGCTACCCCAAACAACAAAATAAGCTAAAAATTTAAAGATTAGTATTTATCGATATTTATACAAATGGACTTACTTTGGTTAATAAATATTTTTCATCGGGTGCCTCTTTGAGAAATTTTAATACGTGTTCCTTTTCCAAAACGCGTGATTTTTTAGGAATGTATCCCTCGTTTTTCCGTTTCAAAAAAACGCGAACTTCCGAATAATCACCAATTTGTACGTTGTACTTAACACTAAGGGTGCTTTTCAACATACCATAAGGTAGAAGATTTAACCTTTGTTGATAATTCAGATAGGTAGGCTAATATTACCCTTTCGGAGAATGATTGGACGTTGTTTGTATTGCGCCATTGCATAAACTTTTCCAAAGTGTTTTCGTAAATTCCCAACGATTTTTGTGGCAATAACGATGAACTTGCTTCACTGGCTGCTAACGTTATATTTGGAGGAGTTGATGGGAGTACTTCAATGCTGTCCATCAGGAATTTGCATGAAATACACGGCTAATCGGTTTAAATCAAAATTTCGTCGTACTATTTATTAATTCAGAGGGTAATTAATTACTACTTACGGTCTATTAACTGATGTAACTCTGAACTTCACTCTGAGGGAACTGTCATATTTGTCAATTTCTCTCGCCACCGCTACCTAGACCACCGGTGTGTGAATTTGTATTGACTCTTATGGCACCGGTGCGTGAAATAAATTCCATAAGAAAAGCATGGCACTTCACACACCGATTCGTGAATTGAAGCTTTACACATTTTTATCGATGTGTGACGTTAGTAATTCACATACGGGAGTAATAAAAAATACAATTTTTCAAGCATGGCACCACTTTTGTACTCCACTAGAAGTATGGCGAATATAATTTTGTCTCACTGTATCATAAACTGACCACGATTTAACAGTCATACTGAAAGAAATAGTTTTTCAAATTTTAAAAAATTACATGTTTGAGGGGGTATGGCGGGTATTTTGGACAGTCAGAATGGTATGGTATGGTGATTTTCGTATAAGATTAATAAAAAATAATTGTTTTTAAAAAAATCAGCATGTAAGAAATAAATTTAAAAAAAAACATTTTCAAAAAAGAATGGCGGGCCTGAACACCCACCGGAGAAGTATGGCATATAGGGAGCGTCGAATTTTTTTTTCAAAATACCGATAAATTGAAGAAATTCTTTGAGAGAAATTGTTTGTCACTTCCGGATTTTCGAGGAATTTCAATTAATTATTCTGCAATTGCGATCCGCTCACCACCGGTAAGAACATAATTTTCCTTCAATTTATTACGTATATGAACTCCCCTAAAAGCGCCATACTGTAAGGAATGACTTCACAAATCCTTCCAGTATCTCTCGGTCTATCAGACTGTAGGTCCCTTGTGAGAAAAAATATTACAGTTATTAATGCGTTGTTTTGAATTAACTGTCATTTTCTTCATAATATGAATGGAAGATTACAAAAAATAGTATGAACTAAAGATATATATATATATATATATATATATATATATATATATATATATATATATATATATATATACTGAGAAAAAAGGCTCTATCTTTTAAACGGTCCATTTTTTTTTTAAGGGGATGGTGTGGCACAGGCGAATATTTCGCATGTGTCCCACCATCTACCCTCATGGGTTCGTAAACTTTGTACATTACCCAGTAAATATATATAAACGTAACCAAACGGTCAATACCTTGATAGGCAATTTGTATGAAAACTTTGTAAATAAAGAGCAAACTCCAAAAAAAATAAAAATTTTCCCCATTTTTCCATTAAATTAATACATTTGAATTTTGACAAAAAATTTCAAATCGACTATTGTGAATATGATCATTAAAAATAATCAAGCTTCATATTTCATTATCTTTACTTTCGACCTAAGATAATAATATTTCCTGAGATAATTAAATATTTCAATTTTTTTTAAAGGCAATTCATAATTTTTTTAATTCCAATATTCATTTTCGAAACTGTCGACTCGGAGATAATTTGAATAAAAAATTTGATTATTTTCACTTGTCCTTTTTGAAAAATAATGTTTAAGATATTCAAAATCGCACTGCAAATAGATCAATCTTTTTTCTTTCAGTTTGCATACACGTAAAATTGCATGAAACTATTCCACATAATTTTTTTGTTAAAAACATCATAAATGTATTAGAAGGCCTAATTAAAATATCCATTCCGGAAGTAGCACAATAGTTACTAGTATTCCACAGAGGAAAACAAGACTGCAGATTAGTAAAATAGAATGGTTTGTTCATTTATATTTTAAAGCATTTGGCTAGAAGCAAAACAAAATAAAAAAAATCAATATTTTCGAAGCGATAATATCATTTAGGAATACAATATAATTGTTAATAATTATTTTCAATGAATAGTATAAGTATGTCAGCTATGTCGCATTGTACATTCATCATATTTGCAAATTATCAGTATTAATTTACCACATTAGTTAATTGTATTTTTTCCATGTATATCATATGATAAATATAAAAATAATAATGAGACTTTTTTTGAATATTCAAACTTTTTAAATATTTTGCATTCTTATTGGAGGATTTTTTATTCGATATGAATGAATTTTTCGTAAATGTTTTTAAGATGATTGGAATTTTGTTCGTAAACTCACAGTATCTATATCATGCCTACTATCAAAAATAACCTACTTTGTATTAAATTCACTGGAAAATACCCATAAAGAAGGAGGATAGTAATTTTTCATTCCTTTATAGTTTATAAAAATATAGTACCTCTTTTTCTTTCTTTATTTGCAAATTTATGTTCCATTGAATTTTAACTGCTAAAAGTTGTTTAGATTCAAGAGATCCTTCAAGAAATGATTGCTTGCAAAGAATTGTTCAGATGATACAGACTCTTTCTTTGGTTTTTTGGTTTCTTCCATGTATTGGAAGTATACTCGATGGTTGCTATGATGCATGTGCTGTCATAAGTGATTGTTAATTTTGTTTAAGTAGGTACTCAACTTGTAACAGTTTATAGGTACTGATTTGAGTCTCCTTTTCTTTGCAAATATATATTTCTCATTCCTTTTGGAATTAAATACTTGTACTATTATAAATGCATAAACAAAGACTTTTTTTATTTTTATTGTATAAAGGTTTATATATATATATATATATATATATATATATATATATATATATATATATATATATATATATAAATTCGATGGACGATGAATCAACTCTGTGGTAGTTCATATTTTATTCGACTAGTTTCGCCTGTTACAGCATTATCAAGACTGAATACATAATTGCAAAGACATCGCTTGAAAATATACGTATTTCGGTTCGGTACCTGGGGGTGGTAAAATATAATCGATGGTTCCAAACTATCAGAGATTTAACAGTGGGGAGTGGTTTAGGCCTAACTGGTCATTGAGAAGAATGTAATTATGGGATTTTTGGAGATTGTTTATTTCCATGGCTTCCAGGAAGTTCATTTTCATACCCTTTCCCCGGTAATGAAGAATTTTTGGTTTGAAAGAGGATGAGATGTTATGTCCTTTTCACTCTAGATGTTTCGTAAATGCTGATTGTCCGTTTTTAGATGTTCTTTCAGCCTGGTTTCAAAACATCATAGGCCAGACCGGAAGATGTTTGAAACCAGGCTAAAAGAACATCTAAAAAATGGACAATCAGCATTTAGGGAACATCTTGAGTCAAAAGTACATAACATCTCATCCTCTTTCAAACCAAAAATTCTTCATTACTGTGATAAAGGTATGATAATGAACTTCCTGGAAGCCATGGAAATAAACAAGATCCAAAAATCCCATAATTACATTCTTCTCAATGACCAGTTAGGCCTTAACCATTCCCACTGTTAAATCTCTGATAGTTGATGGAATCCGTCGTTACTACGTGATAATTTAACATGATGAACAAAACTACATTTGAATTTACTACGTTAATTATCACAAAATATTTTGAAAAATTTTTTTTTAACACTGTGATTGCAATTCCATTATCTGTAATAAATTTAGCAAAAGAAATTTCGACTATAAAAATAATTGTTTCAAATAATGGTTTTCGTACAAGTTTGATAGATAAAATGATAAACAAGAAACGTAGTCAACTAGCGTACAACAGCATATACCCTCAATCAAAAGAAGAAAAATCGGAAAAATTCACATCTTTAACATATTTTGGTCCTCTAACAGAAAAAGTTGCTAATGTCATACCTAAATGTAATATTAAAATTGCTTTCAAACCTAAGACAAAACTATCAGTATTTTTATTCAATGCCAAAGATATCACTTAAAAATTTGAAAGTTCAGGAGTTTATAAGTTGATTTGTCCTGTATGTAAAGGAGTATATATAGGTCAGACTGGTCGATCGTTCAAGACAAGATTTAAAGAACACCAACAATCTTTTTTGAAAAATAAAACGGATTCAACGTTTTCAAATCATTGCCGTGAAAACCATCACCCATTTCCACAAAAAGATAATTTTCAAATCATGCACAAATTACCAAAAGATACCTAACTTACTTACTTAGAATCATTAGAAATTTTTAAACTCAATCATAATGCAAAAGATATCTTGCTGAACGACCAGATTGACTTGATATCTTCTCCTATATTTAGTGTATTCAAACAATAACGACCTTTCTAAGAACATTGTATTATACCAATTTGGGAAATTCACTCGATTAGCCCTTCTTGAAATATGTTCCTCTTGTCCATCTAGTTACCTGCAATAATTCTTTCCCACCCGTAAGCGCAAATCTATACTTAATTCTGTATTCAGTTCTTAACTCAATCTGCCCGATGTTGGTCTAGTGACCGAAATTTCAATCGCAGTGTTAAAAAAATTTTTCAAAATATTTTGTGATAATAAACGTAGTAAATTCAAATTTAGTTTTGTTCACCAAATCTCTGATAGTTTGGACCCATCGATTATATTTTACCACCCCCAGGTACCGAACCGAAATACGTATATTTTCAAGCGATATCTTTGCAATTATGTATTCAGTCTTGATAATGCTGTAAAAGGCGAAACTAGTCGAATAAAAGTTATTTTTATTGCTTTTTAGACAAGGTTTTTTTATTATTTATTTTTAATTTAAATATGTATATATATATATATATATTTATATACATATATATATATATATATATATATATATATATATATGTATACATAATATATATATATATATATATATATATATATTATATATATATATATATATATATATATATATATATATATATATATATATATCATAAATATATATATATATATATATATATATATATATATATATATATATATATATATATATATATATATATATATATCAGACATAAGAAAAACCCTCAAATATGGATCCAGAAACGGATTTAAAAACCACCGCGCACCTCTCGGTTGCCTTTCGATGCAGTGCAATAATCAGATATTTTCAGAGAAGATACGACTGAAAAATGTATTAATATACAATATTTTCGGGATATCCTAAGTTGTGAACTTAATATTCTAACGCATCACTTTAATAATTCCTTTCGGCGAATATTAAAAATTTTCGCAATTTCACTTTGTCTCGAATCTGAATACCTCTCCTGTCAGTGTACCTAATAGCTCAAGCAAACTGGGCCAGAAATGTCTATATTAATACATGTAATTGCAAAAGTTTCAGGAATGTGTAAATCTTTGGTCTTTTGAACGACGTCACATCGAGTCGGCGGGATGTAAAAGTTGATTCAAAGGTCCCTTTATGCAATATTTCATTTATAACTGGAAAACCGTGCATCAAACAGAAAATATATTATTCACCAATATGACAGATGATTGAATTCCCTAAACTTCAACTCTCTAGAAAATAACTTTGTCCTCGACTGTACTATAAATCATTCATTATACGTGTGCTTCCTGAAGTATAATTATACCTATTATTCACTAGTGTGTATAATGGTTTATTATACACTGCATGACGTCACACTCAAAACGTATGTCCAAACTTGAGACTATCATTCACATTGTAAGGATAGTATTGTTATTAGATTTTTAGGTTTTATGTAACTAAATTTCCAATTTTTTTAGATTCACAGTGCCAAATGATCTCAAATGAAGGAAATGATCGAGTATTTGTTTTTTTATCTGATTATTCCATAGTCTTAGTTTCATTTCGAACGCCTGAATTTGCGAATACATTCGAGTGACGATCAAATCTTTCCCCTGTAACTTTGTATTCAGGTCTCATGTTTTGTCACATAAGCAAATTTTTTTTTCCAAAACTGCCCCTCTACTGAACCAATGAACTTACGTGAAATAAGGTACATGGGAATAATTTTCATTAAATTCTTGTAAATATTTCATGAACTGTCTGTGATTCAGTCCTCTGCTCCTTATCAAGTTATTTTCATGATGGCTGCATGATATTGTCCACTTTTAAATGTTAGGATGCAAGTGATCCCTGGTGAAATGATACAGTGAATTTCTGCAAGATCATCTGATATTTTTTTCTGCTTTAATTTAATCACAACAGCCGAATTTTGTTGCAAATCATGGCAGGAGCATCATCTTTAGTTAGCTGCAAAATTTATTACAATCGATTTAATATTCTACATGCGGGAAAGTATAATGAATATCATTAGCTGTAGTGATACCTGTCAATGGAAAGCATTTAATAGTTTCTCAAGTATTTCGAAGTTATTATTGATACCTTATATGAAGACAGCAAGTTGAGATTCTGGTCGCGGGCCGTATTGAGATGGTTTGAGGGCCGGCTGCGGCCCGGCTGCGGCACGGCTGCGGCACGGCTGCGGCCCGGCTGCGGCCCGGCTGCGGCACGGCTGCGGCCCGCGGGCCGTATTTTTGACATGACTGATTTCACCGAACATTGAAAAAATACTAAAATAACTTAATTCTCACTTAACAAATATTCTTTTATTGTGAATACAGCGATCATTTTCCAATTACATTTACTCATTTAGTGCATATTTTCGAATTATTGAGATTTAAATTCAATCATTCATAATGAGAAAACCTATGATTATGTCCCTACACGAATAAACCGGCGGCACCGTTTTTATGGGACTCATCAGACTTATAATACCTTCTCATATTATGACAATAAAAACGTATAGTTATTCATAAATAATTATTCCGGTTTTTACATAAATATTGTGTACACATTATATAATGAGAAAAATATACTATAAAGATATAAATAATATTTAAAAGAGGTGTCGTGGGGTACCTGTTAGGAACTAAGTACTTTTCGCGATATATAATGTATTGAACATCAGGCACAATGAAATAAATTAACAATGTTTGACCAAATTTCCTTCAGAATTTAGTAGAACAAAAACAGTTTGTTCAACTTAATGTATTGTCTGATAACAATATTAACATGAAAATATATAATGGGATCAACAAACAATTTTGGTAATTCAATATGTATATATATATATATATATATATATATATATATATAATATATATATATATATATATTATATATATTATATATATATATGAATATATATATATATATATATATATATGAATATATATATATATATAAATATATATATATATAAATATATAAATTTAGAAAAAAAAATTGCCTTCAATTATGCAATGGAATCCCTTATTATCATCATACTAATATAAAGTAGATTATTCTTTAAAATTATAAACAATTCTCCAATTCAAAGCCCTACAACAAATAATCAATTCTTACTTCCATATCTATTCTCAAGTTTTGATAGTTGACATGCAACGTGTTTGCCTTGGTTGTTATGTCAAAATTCTTGCGAATGAAAAAAATTGCCTTTCAAGTGAGATAAAGATTAACAACCTAAATTTGTCGATAAGTTCATTCGAATAGCATTATTCTCTACACTCCACAGGGTTTTTAAAATTTACGGTATATAAATATTGTTCCATTCTATCCGGTATAATACATTGTCAAATTAATTTATACAAAAATTCAAAATGCATGTGATAATTTGAATGAATTTCCTACTATTTGCCCTAAAAATCATTTTAATCGGTTGAAAATTGAAACAGATATTTTGAATCAAATATAAGCCAAATTGCAAGTGTTTATTTCGATAATTTTGTCCATGAGTTTATATATATATATATATATATATATATATATATATATATATATATATATAATCTCTTGATAATTATTAGCAATAACAGGCTTGTTGAATCTCAAAAAACTTGATTTTATTTTAAAGACAACAATCATATATTTTAAACATATTTTGTACATTACG
>JARQZK010004356.1:332500-400000 GCA_030704885.1 Cynegetis impunctata | reverse complement strand
GCGACGGGTTTCTGCATTTTCGATCTCTGCGGTGAATTGTTGGTTTCCAATATCTTTGGTGGAGGTCGCTCTGGGTTGTTATACAGATAGTTGTCCGACCATGATATATATTGGGGAAAGGTAAATACTGAATATATATGAAGGTGCTTGGAATATTTCGATTTCTACTTCAGATCCAGATCACACTTACAAGTATGGTCACAACCTGCAATAAATGATTATTTTTTAAGATGATGTTGAAATAGTGTAGACCGTCAAATTTTAGTAAATAGTAGATTTTTTGTAAATACATTTTTCTTTTCGGTAATTTACAAGGGTATTTAGCAAAACAATGTATGAGCAAGTTTCATTATTGAGCATATCTATTTCTTATAGCAAAATTCATAGTAGTTCGCGAAATAATATAAAAATTGTTCAAAATGCAATATATTTATATATTTTCACTATAAGTGCTCGAAACACGCCATGTTTTCATTCTTTCGTCTCTTTCAACACTGTTCAGTGTAACTACTTATTTTTTTGAGATTGTATTCTGGCAAAAAATATTTTCGTAACTTTTATTCAAATGTTATAAAAAACTAACAAGATTCAAAAAATACAGTTACTGTACTTACCACCTTCTAAAGAAACTGCTTCCACAAAAATTTACTTATACACAAATAACACTTCACCGTTTGGCTGTTAGCGTTAGATAGATACTCGTATAGCGAATTAGGCGGAAATTTGACATATTTACGTTGAGACGGTGGGGGTGCAGCCAGAAATTCATCAATCCATGATTCTTTAAGCATTGTCCCAATGCTCTCGGACATTGACCGAATGACCGAAATACATTAGGTGATAAACGCAGTGCATTGCTATGATGAACTATACATAGGTTAATGTTTTCAATCATTAATGTTATGCCTATTGAACATAGCTTTATTAAAAGAGGGATTATGACAATGTGTCGTGATGATTAAAGGTACATAGTATTGATCACTATGTAGTCATTATCTTGATGTATTTTTCACATTGCTCTGATGTAAATAACATTATAAAGATGACTTTTTTCATTAGATTCATGATTCAATTACATTATCATAATGACATAGATTTCATTATAACAACAAAATCGTTGATTGATCAATCACAGAAATTCATTATTATCAATAAATTTTGGACATTGTCCTAATGAAAAATACGTTATGATAATGAATATGCGGTCAATCATTGGCAGTGATTGATATCAGGCTCATTATTATTTTCTGTGTATATATATATATATATATATATATATATATATATATATATATATATATATATATATATATACATATATATATACACTGCTTTCAAAAGTAACGAATAAATTTATGAAACTGAGGGGTTTTTCGAAAAAATCCTTTGGCTCCTCGATTTTGTGACGTAATCGATATTCGAGATATGACGTCATCAACAATTTTTTCGAATGGCGACACCCAATTTCGACCTTGCCAATTGAAAGAGTGTGTTAATCTACGTACAAATCGTCAGAAATTATGGTTGTCTGCAGTGTTGCCAATTCGGCATTTTTATGGCTAAATTTAGCATATTTCTTTGAAGGCTAGCATGTTTTTGAACGATTTGGCATGTTAGCATATTTTTTAGCCTTTTTTCATCCAGTAAATCTGTAAGTGAATCAATTTATTCTCTATCTAATTCGAAAAATACTTATTCTGGGGTCGCATAATCTTTTTTTCTGGATATCGCCGCTGCTACTGTCTATGATTTTGTTTATGCTCGAAGAGGATTCTACTGACAGCGTTGCCGTTTGTAACATAATTATCCAATAATAACACAATTCATCCTCAAAATTTTTCTTACAAATAATTCTAACATGATAGAACATTTGAAAATATTTTTAAACTAGGGATTGTTTTCATCCAAGTTTACAAATCCATACCATGAATTTTATTAAATTGGATTTTCAATCCAAGCCATCCGGTCATCAAAGAACCTTTTATCTTTTATGATTACGGAATTTCCAACATATGGGAAAAGGGTGAATAGGAATATATATATATATATATATATATATATATATATATATATATATATATATATATATATATATATATATATATATATATATATATACCAATATACCTACTGGAAAGAGAGGAAATATTTCAACTTTGGACTTTTATTGCCATCTGTAGTATATCTTGCATTTTTTCTATGACAGCTATCAATTTTAATTTAATTATTATGAGCAAAGCAGCTATTGTGTATATTTTCGAAGTGTTTTTAGTTGTCCGGTTGTAACATAATTATTTTTTCATGAATTAAATTAATTTCTTTCTGAATGTGTGTTTTTTTGTGTGTATTTAATTATTTATTGTGAACGGCTTTTCTGCATTGTTAGTCTTAGGTTTTTGTGAAATTTTGTGTACCTAGTGTTTATACAAAATGCACCCCAAGTATAATAAAAATTATCGAACAGAATGGAACAGCATGCACGTCATCAGCTGTACATATATCTTCACCAGTGAATGAAAGCTTGTTAATTGACTAGGATATTGATATTTTGTTCAATTTATATAAAAAACTATCCTTTTGGCATTTTTTTCTAGCATTTTTTATGTAATCTTCCAAATGTTTACCTTTTTTTTGGCATATTTTCCAGAATATTTAGCATTAAACTTGGCAAGTGATTTGGCAACACTGGTTGTCTGAAGCTACAGTTCCACTGGATGAACATTGAGGAAATTTTTGTTGCTGAATGTTTCTCCTTGTTGCCAAAAGTAGAAACTCATGGCAACATACGTAAACTTCTTGTTTACAGTTGCGTTCTCGATATGTTTCCACTGCGATAGCAACACGGATTTTTTCACAAATGTTTCCTATTGTCTTTTGAAGTTAACCGCTCAAAACGGAAACTGGCGACAAGTAGGAACAATCAACATTTGTTGCCGAAAAATAAAGAAATTTAAGGAACATTTAGGAATATTTACGGAAACACGGAACAGCAACAAAAATATTCTTCCGGTGGAATCGTAGCTTGAAGGGTGACAAGTAGAAACAGTCAACATTTGTTGCCGAAACATAAAGAAATTTTAAGAAACATTTAGAAACATGTTGGAATATTTTCGGAAACACGCAACATCACGAAATTCGTGAGTTTCTCAAAACTTCGAAGAATTGTAATTAATTTGGCGTTCATGGAATTTGAAAGAATTGAAAAGTCAGAAAATTATATTTCATTACTTTTTTTGCCGCTATTGCCGTCTTCAGTTACTAATTATTTATATTCAATCTTATATTAATAGTCAGGTCTGCTAGACCTCAGAAACCCTTACCCATATAATATGCGAAATAGGTTCTCAATTATTTCATTGAAGTAGATCAATGGTGTAGTAATGGGAAGTCCCATTTCCAACTCAATTACTTTTATAATTTTTGGAAGAAAATGTGTTGAGTAATTGCCTTAGACTCTCAAATGATATGTTTATGATTGTTTAATTCATCATTTCAGAAAATTGCATTGATAATATTCTACCAAATTTCAATAATTTCAATGAAAATTTACTTTGGAGAAAGGAACAAACAACACATAAAATTTTGTTGCTACGAAATCAGATGAAACAAGTCTATTCTAAATTGAAAATTGAAACACCCTAATTTAAAGCTTATGAATAGGAAAGAGCCAAAAACTACAGGACTAATAGAACATACAAATAATATGAATCATTAATTCAAATGTAATTGCACCAAAGTTTCAGAAATAGAAAAATCAATAGTGCCCAGAAATTTAAGAAATGTTGCATATTCGAAAAAATTTAACTAAGGTTATGAATGATAAAACATATATAAAACCCTCATTCACAGATTTAATTTATCTAACAATCAACATTAATCAAAACACAACAACTAATTCAACAAAATAAAGCACAAACAACCCAAATTCTTCCATAACATCACTTGACTAAACAACCGATTCTAATTTTGAACATATTTCTAAAGTCTTTTTAAAGGCAAATACTCAAATCAAATAATTAAGGACCTGTTTTGTAAATTTCCTTTACCATCTAACATTAGTTGACCTAAACAACACGTAATTTGTAACTAAGACACGGCCACAGACGCAAGAAATTTAATGATACAGAAAGTTTTTCTTTCTTGATTTTTCAAAATCCCATAATCTCCTCCTTCTATCAAATAATTAAGGACCTATTTTGTACATGTTATGGGTAAAAGTTTCTGTAATTTCCCTTATAATCTAATACTAGCAGATCTAACCGCTGATATTGGAATGACTAGCACATAATTAGTAACTTATGGCGGCCACAAGCCTCAAAAAATTGTATGAAATATAGTTGTCTGTTTTTTGACTATGAAATTTTTAAAAAATTCATAAACATGAAATAGTATAATGTACAACGAGCATGGAATGACATGCATTTCCTACGAGTATGACGTTTGCAGCACGGGCCGCAGGAGAGTGTTGCAAATCATACGAGTAGGAAATGGTCATTCCATGCGAGTTTTACACCATACTTTTTCTACGAATGTTACGTAAAATGGGAAAAGTAATATTTTTCCTTTCAAGATTTAAAAAAATGTCAATCTGTCGTTCCACAAAAAACACGCGGCGCCGGTTAACGTTTGTGAAAATACCCGTGCACAATGTGAACTTTGTAGTTCACTCACTATCGTGATAAAAGCACAATGAAAATGAGTATAAAACAATGCACTACGTTCCGCAATAACTTTTGAACATAGAATGATGGTTTTTATTGACATTCGTAGAAAAAATTTATTTCAATCTTGTAAAAGTTTCGAAAAATTCATGAGTTCCGTGATGAACAGTTAACTGTTCATCACGGAACTCAAGTGGTCTATTATTGCTACGAAAATACATGTGAATAACAATACAGCCAATTATTGAAACGTCCGTTGCCATAAAATGAAGTGAACTAGGACATAGACAAACTAATCAAACAAACCTCCTAGCGGAGCTGGTTAAACGAGTTCACGAAATATCGAAATATCCCCATCTACCTTTAGACGGTACATGTTAGAAATATTGAGTTGTTTATCACAATCAATGGAAAATGATAGACAGACTGTTTCGCCCTTATTTGGGGCTCATCAGTATCATCCATCCATCAACTCAATATTTCAAACGTTTTTTCTCCTAGCAACACAATGGCATATGAATATGACACAACGCCAACAGACGGAAACAAATGAACCACATCTTACAGATAGATAGAAATATTTCGGCAACGAGAACTCGTATATCCTGACACCCGAAGGTGGCTACTATATTCGCTAAGCTAGGTTGCTACATCAATTCGATGTAATGCAAGATTTACACACCTCCAGTAGCAATCGCTCCGAATTTTATCTCTCTATAGAGGAAAATGAATATAAATCAGAATTCGTTATCGAGTACGAGGTCTCGTTGCTGAAATGTTTCATCTATCTGTAAGATATGGTTCATTTGTTTCCGACTGGTGGCGCTGTCTCATATTTATATGCCATTGTGTAGCTAGAAAGAAAATACAAGAACGTTTGAAGTATTAGGTTGGTTTAATCTTCGATGGATGGAAAAAATAGAAAAAAAAATAATGGCGAAATAGTCTGTCTGTCATTTTCCATTGATTGTGATAAACAACTTGATATTTCTAACATGTACCGTCTAAAGGTAGTTGGGGATATTTCGATGTATCGTGAACTTGTATAACCAATTCCGCTAGGAGGTTTGTTTGATTAGTTTCGAATAAATGTCTAAGTTTACTTCATTATATATATATATATATATATATATGTATATATATATATATATATATATATATATATATATATATATATATATATATATATATATATATATATATATAACTTTTCACAGGTTGAACTAAAAATCTATTGAGTGAACGCATTTCGTCATAACGCATTGACTTCATCTCGTTAATTTACTTACTTACTTCCTCTTCTCCCATTTTACCTCTCGGTGTTGAGGATTTGAGCCATTGTTTAAAAGATTGTCTATCCCCTGCAAGGGATCGGATTTGTGTTACGGTCTGTCCTTTTTCTCGAGCTGATTCATAGATGTTATCTTTCCATTTTCGTCTGGGTCTTCCTCTATCCCTCCTTCCATCACATCTCATTTCGAAAATCTTTTTATATCGCTCATTACTCATTCGGACCAGGTGTCCATACCATTGTAGTTGTTTTATTTTTATGTTTTCTACCAATGGTGCAAGTTCTAAATCATCTCGTATGCTTCTGTTGCGTACTCTGTCTCTTCTTACCCACTATTCGCCTTAGGTATCTCATTTCTGCGGTTGTTATTTTCGATTTTTGTTTATCTGTCATTGTCCATGTCTCGGATGAGTAAAGAAGTGTAGGGGTATATATTGTCTTGTATAAATGCATCTTTGCTCTTATACTAATTTCTTTTTTCCCTATCAGTGTGTTGTTTATTTGATAGTATGTCCTGTTTCCTTTGCTCATTCTATGTTTTATTTCTTGGTCTATCCTGCCGTCCTTATTGACTAACACTCCAAGGTATTCGTATGTTTGTACTGTTTGGACATGTTTCCCGTATATCTGTATATCTACTTCTTCTTCGTTATCCTGTTTTGTGACATGCATTACTTTTGTTTTATCTATGTTAATTATCATTCCACTTTCTTCTAGGTGTTTTTTCCATATGTTTATGTTTTCCTGTAACCGATTTTTGTTTCTTGCCATAAGTAAGATATCATCGGCGTATATTAGGATTACTGGAGTTAAGTTGTGGTATCCTATGTGCGTGTTTCTTATTTCTGTTTTGCATTTTTTGTTTATATAATCCATGTATATCACAAACAGGAGCAGGTTTAAACTATCTCCCTGTTTGATACCCCTTTCCATTTGAAATTCTTCTGATATTTGGTTATTTAATCTTACCCAGGGTCTGGGTGGCTACTGGGAGCGTCGGCAGGTGGCGGATAGCCGAACGACCTGCAGTGCTGGCTGTGCTATCCACAGACACGCTGCAGGTTACCACCGAATAATCAATAAGGTGGCGCTGACCGACCCTCCAATCTAAGGTGTTATGCGAACCGTGCCTATGGATGCATGGCGGTGGGAGAGCACCGTCGTTAACGGAGCCTCGAGGATACTGGGCGACCTCCTCGAGTAATAGCCTTGCCACGCCGTGCGGGGCTCCGGCGTGGTCGACTATTTAATTCCCTTGCTTTTCGTGGGAACAAGATGGAAGATTCAAAGAAAAAAACAAAATCGCGGGAAGTCACCGCAACCCAGGATGCTCAAGGGCGTCCTGGCACCTCTCGCACTCCGAGCTCACCTCGGGAAGCAGAGAGGGAAAAACATGTAAGAGAAGGAAAACCTTCGGAGCAAGCATCCGGTAAAGGTTCTTCCTCGAAGAAACCCTCCAAAAACAACCGGAGGAAACAAGATCTGCCACCCCCAGGCAAGCCTGGTGGTATCGATGATCCGTTGAGAAAGGGCCTCAGCGGAGCAGGAGTAAGATGGTACCTCCGCTTTCTTAAACAGGGCTTGTCACCTGAGGAAGCGAGAAGGAACTCCTTCGAGAGGAAGAAGCCTCAAGAACAACCTCCACAACAGACGGAGAAAAGGGGCCCCAAAACCCAAACTCCCCCTCAACGCCCCGATGTTAAGAGGAGGAAGACAGAAGCGGGAAGTCGTACCGCCACTGCTAGGCAAACTGGGCAAACCACCAGTTATGCCGAAGCAGCAAACACAACAAGAGTTGCAGTGCTCCCCAAAAACTACCCAGGGGAGACGCTGAGTGCTGAGCAACTAACAGCACTTGAAGACGCCATCGTACAGGAGATGGCGCTGGGCGCAGAGTGTAAACTCCAGTTTGGAGGAATTCACTTTCGTCCAAGCATGCTCGTGGTAGACTGCGTCACCAAAGAGACGGCAGACTGGCTGAGGGCAAATGCCCCCAGTCTGAGCACCTGGGGGGGAGCGGAGCTGATGGTGTGCTTGGGAGAGGATATCCCAAGGGCGCACACCATCACTGTGTTCTTCCCCAGAAGCTCGGACTTCGAAACAGAGAAGGTGCTAGCCCTGGTAAGTACACAGAACATGGGGCTTCACACCCATCTATGGAAAGTGCTAGGGAGCAAGAAGGAGGGCAATGGCCAGCTTCTAAATATAGGGATCGATGATGAGTCCTGCGAGGCCATCAAGAAAATGGGACACACCCTTTTCTTTAGGTTCGGGAAAATCCCCGTTCATGGCCTCCGCAAGGACTCGAGTAAAAAGAAGGAGGAAGAAGAGGCGGGCAAGAAACCAGCCCCTGAAGCTGTAGAAAATACAGCCAGTGAAGTCGAATCGACTGGGAGTATGGACCAGGAAATCACGGCGACTCCCAGCGAAGAAGAACAAATGCTGCAGGACGATGAGGAGGCAAGCACTCCAACTCTCCAGCAGTAATGGCTACCCCAACAAAAGTTGCCCAGGTGAACACTCATCACGCTAAGGGGGCAACAGCCGCCTTATCAAGGGTGTTCTCCAGGGAAAAACTTGGGAGTAGTGTTTGATCCAAGAACCTTGGGTCAACAGGGGGCAGGTCAGAGGACTGCCGAACAGAGAAGGTAAGGTAATCTGGGATGTCAGATGTGACAACCCCAGAGCTTGCATTCTTATCAGAAACGATATTAATTATATCTGTCTTTCAGAATTTATGACGAGGGACCTAGTGCCGGTTCGGGCCAAGATCCGCACAGGGCACTCACCCCTCGACATAGTAATAGCCTCAGGATACTTTGCTGGAGATGGGCAAGCACCACCAGAGGAAGTACAGAGGCTATCCGACTATTGGAGCAGGAGCAATCTACCCCTCCTGCTAGGCTGCGATGCAAATGCGCACAACACTATCTGGGGCAGCACGGACACCAATCAAAGAGGTGAGCAACTGCTAGAATTTATACTCGCGGCTAACCTTAACGTACTTAATGTGGGATGTGTCCCCACCTTTGTAACTAGGGCTAGACAAGAAGTATTAGATTAAACGCTCGGCAGCCCGAGCATTAGTAGATTGGTAAGGAAATGGAGGGTTTCAGACGAACCATCTCTCTCCGACCATAGAATCATTATGTTCAACGTGGAAGGGCTTGTAACACAAACATCCTTCACTAGAAATCCTAGAAACACAGATTGGGAAAAATACACCACCAATCTAAAATGTAACCTAGAACAGATCAAGTTCGACAGCAACAGTCATATCGAATTTGAGCAGACCCTAGAGGAAGTTAATGGGGCAATCATGGATGCATACGAATCCAGCTGCCCGATAAAAGAAAATAAATCACACAGTAGCACCATTTGGTGGAACAACCACCTGTCAAATCTAAGACCCGAAGTCCGCCGAGCTTCAGCACTTAAGGACTATTCGTCTCGACGGAGCAGACTTAGAATGGCAGCAAGTTGTGAAGTATCTAGGGCTCACCCTAGACTCAAAACTACTCTGGAACATGCACGTAGAAAAGATCATTAACAAGGCAAAATCATCACTGATGGTGTGCAGAAACGTCGCAGGAAAAACGTGGGGCTGTAACCCATCAATACTGCGATGGATGTACACCATGATAGTGAGACCTATGATCACCTACGGAGCAGTAGTGTGGTATGGCAGAACCGAACTCACCACAGCAAAGAAAACCTTGGAGAAAGTGCAAAGACTAGCATGTCTTTGTATAACAGGAGCAATGAGATCGACTCCAACAGCAGCACTAGAGGTCATTCTGGACCTCACTCCTCTCCACATCACGGTGAGGAGAACTGCTTGGGGAGCAAACCTCAGGTTGGCTAAAGTTGGACTCAAAGGTGCTGCATACGGTACAAGGGACTCAACCCTTATCGGAAGTGCACACCTTGCTGACCTCCCAACTGATGAAATTACCAGGAAGTTTAGTTTCAAGAAATTATTTCGAACGGAACTAAATACCAAGAAGGAATGGAGCATAGAATCCATTCGAGCACTGGAGAAGAATACCATAATATGGTATACGGACGGGTCTAAAACTCCCGAAGGAACTGGAGCAGGAGTCGTTGGGTATTTTTCAAGCGGAAATTCACGCCATAGAAAGGTGCATTCAGTTCAACCTCGATAGGAAATATCGGAACAAGGAAATTGCGATCCTCTCCGATAGCCAAGCAGCCATCAAAGCGTTGAGCTCTTATAACATCAACTCAAAGATGGTTTGTGAATGCCTAGACAAACTAAACGATCTGGGCAGGAACAACAAAGTGATACTCCTCTGGGTGCCGGGGCACGCCGGAGTGAAAGGTAATGAACAAGCAGACACCCTGGCACGAAAGGGTGCGTCAACGCCACTGATCGGGCCAGAACCTTTCTGCGGACTTGGAAAATCTTACTTCCAAGAAGAACTCAATAAAGCTGAAGAAGCAATGAGAGCAACATACTGGCAAAGACTTCCAGGACTGAGGCAGGCCAAAGATCTTCTCGGAAAGTTCAACCGAGCAAGATCGAAGACACTGATCAACCTCAGCAAAACTAGTCTAAAGACAATAACAGGATTTCTTACGGGGCATTGCAGACTCAAAGAACACCTAAGGAAGCTAGGTTTAGAGGGGGACAGCACCTGCAGATTCTGCAAGGAACGTCCAGAAACACCCCACCATATACTAATGGAGTGCTATGCTGTGCACCATGAAAGACTTAACACACTGGGATCATACCAGCTGACTGTAGAAGAAATACCACGAATAGACCCCCTTAAAATCCTCAAATTCCTGAAGGTATTGAGGCTTGAGGGGCTGCTGTAAAACGAGAAAACATCGAGAAGCAGAAGAAGATGGGGCACAATAGATCTAATAAGGTCGCAGCGCATCGGTCACCATCCGCACTCACCAATACCAATACCAATATTTAATCTTATCTTTCCGGTTACGTTGTTGTTCATGTTCCCTATGATCCTTCGTAGTTTTGGGCTTACTTCTAGTTCTTCTAGTGCGTTGCAGATGTACTTATGTGGTACCTTGTCGAAAGCTCCTTTTAGGTCAAGGAAAAGCAGGTAGATATCTTTTTTCTTTTCTAGCAGTTTTTCGATTATGGCCCTTGCTGTGTATATATAGTCTTGCGTTTGTCTTCCTGGAATCCATTATCTCGTTAATAATCACAATAAATCGTCAATGTTATGACGAAACGCGTTTACGCAATAGATTTTCATTGCAACCTGTGAAAAGTTTGTTTTTTATTTTTTAATGAATAAATAAATATTCAAATAGCAAGAACACGTCAAGTGGTGTGGAATTTTCCACTTGTAATCACCGTTATGACGGTCGTCTTTTTAACAACCCCTTTACGGTGGTAACGCTTTTCTAGGAAACAGTAGGTTTAGTTAGGCTCCTCTCAGGATGAAAACCGTTCTCATGTTATCCAAAGCTGTTTAAACATGAAAATATGATCAGTAGGCTTCTAAAATGATGTAATAGAATCAACACACAATAATCTCAAACTAATTTATTTTTCACTTGTATATTATTTGTTGATTTTACCTTAGATACGGTTGCTATAAATACACTCATTATGCCCTAGGGCGTTATGAGCGGGCATAATGGATCATAACGCTTGCTCATTGTACGAGGACAACTGAAGCAACTTCCATTGATTGAATACTTCCTAATCCTTGTCGTATACGACTCTGGATTTCTCCGGCAATGAATTATTCGCAGCTTTGGCTGCATTTTCTATGATATTCTTGGGAAATTCATTTTTATTTCCATTATTTCTATAAGACTACACAAAGAAAGCAGCAATGACGTTCACTAAATATGATGACAAAAATATTCACAAACGTCAGAATATCAACAAATGCCATGCCTACTATGAGAAGGAAAATGGAAAGTATAGGAGCAATGAACCAATTTTATAATCGATTTATCATTATAATAAAATAATTTTTTCGTGAAAAATAAAATCTTGTATGCACGAAGTGCGTTACAAGATTTTATTTTGTAACGCGCCCGATGGGCGTTAGGATCTCTATAACGCGCTTGGTACATAAATAACTATTATACTGATTATTAACTTGAATAGATTTAAAAACTAATATATTCTAGTTGAATAAAAAACATACAGGGAATTTTGAACATATTTCATCCAAACAATTTGCCGATCACATTCACGAATTTCAACGTGTATCCATGAGTTTAATTTCAGAATGAAAGTTAATATTGTAAATAATGAAATACCTTGTTCCGCGGGTTCAAACTGTTGACGAGGGTTTGGGTTATTTAGTCAAGAACATTGCTTTTCAGTATTTCTATGTATCTTTCAATTAATGATACATCAAGCGAACCACTAACCAACTCTGGACTTCCATTGTCTATAAAATATCTGAAACAAAAATAAAAGAAAGAAATTTGATTAGTAAATGGCAATTTCAACAAAAAGGAAAATGATGATTCATAACAACTACAGAGTTACCTTTATCCGCTTTAGTGAATATTAAGTTGTCATGTTTAATTTTTTCTTTCATTGATTTTATGATTACTTCCACTTTACTACAAACTTTATTACAATTTTTAGAAATTAGTTTAATGATATTTGCAGCTAAATGTGTTTCAACTAAACTAGAAGAAGTCTGAGAAACAGTCAATTTTTCGAACGCAAAAGGCCTGTATTGATAAAATACACCAATAAGTAACAGTTTATATATATATATATATATATATATATATATATATATATATATATATATATATATATATATATATATATATAACTTTTTGATAATTATTAGCAATAACAGGCTTGGTGAATCTCAAAAAAACTCGATTTTATTAAAAAGTTGACGTTTCGGCACGACATTCGTAGCTTTTTCAATATATATACAAGGTATATATTAATATTTGTATGTATTTATAATTGTATATAGTCCTATTCGAGTGAGTGGGACAAAAAGACGTCGGAAAAAAGTGAAGTAGGAGGTTCATTAAACAGTAGAGTCTAAAAGTTCTAAAATGGCGAATCTGTTCTTCAAAGACAGTGAGATTTTCGGAATCATATTCAGCTCCACAGTGTGGGACCATTGCTGACCGCAATACGGTCATGAGATAGGTTTCTACTCAATGAAATAAGTAAGCAGATAAAATCTTACAGGACTCAATTGAATAATCAGGACTTCCAAAAACATGGATTCTTTCGACGATTTGTAGTATTTGTTGGCTACTCTGAATACATATATATATATATATATATATATATATATATCTATATGTATATAAATATATATATATATATATATATATATATATATATATATATATATATATATATATATATATATATATATATATATATATATATATATATATATATATATATATATATATATATATATATATATATATATATATATACAGTGGCGGATGCAGAAACCTTTTTGTTTGGGGGGCGAGATAATAATATCTGACTTTTGCCATTTGGGTGTGAGTCTATTGCAAAAAAAATGTAGTCAACTAACCAAAAGAAGATTGATTATTTTTGAAGTATATTTAAAAAAAAAGGTGTGGATAATGTCTTGTATATTTTATGACACATAATATTTTTATACTATTCTCGAAAAATATATATATTCTGAGATAAAAAAGAGAAATTTTTTTTATAAATTATATAATATATATATATATATATATATATATATATATATATATATATATATATATATATATATATATATATATATATATATATATATATATATATATATATATATATATATATATATATATATATATATATATATATATATATATATATATATATATATATATATATAATATATATATATATATATATATATATTATATATATATATATATATATATATATATAAATATATATATATATATATATACATATATATGTATATATATATATATATATATATATATATATATATATATATATATATATATATATATATATATATATATCACCGGAAGATAAAAACAGCAGCAGGTTTATAAATTTCCTAGGAAATTTAAAAACCGTCGTAGGATCATAAACGAGAGATAAATTGTGTATACTAACAGATATCCATTCGTAAGATTCTAAACGATCAATCACAGAAGAGCATTTATTATGATTATGGGTCTAGTTTAGTAACCTTAGCAAAATGAAACTATTTTCTACATTTCAACCCAGTTACAACATTAAAAACATTACGAAAACACACGAACAACCGGTTCGTTTATGTTCCGTGGCGCACAATGGCGGCGGAGAGGAAGGAGAAGGAACACGTGACTTATTCAACCAATCAGAGCGCACATGGCGTTTGGTTATTACTTACTTATTATTTTACGCGTGAGTTCGGTAAGTTTATCAATTTGCGAAAATGTGGGCGTATAACACTACAATTTATCTCTCGTTTAGAATCCTACAAAGGTTTATAAATTTACTAGGAAATTCATAAACTTGCGGTTCTTGTTATTTTCCGGTGACATATATATATATATATATATATATATATATATATATATATATAAATATATATATATATATATGTATATATATATATATATATATTTATATATATGTGTATATATATCTATATATTTATTTATATATATATATATATATATATATATATATATATATATATATATATATATATATATATACAGGGTGTCCCACCGGGAAAGAACGCGATCTGTATATGGAAAACTACACATAGGAAAATTTTGAAAATTTGACAGTATACTAATGTCGATACCCTATATATTAATACATTTTTGGATTATACGCAAGATTTTAGGCAGATTTTATGTATTTGTTCTATACCTAAGTCTAAGCGTTTTTGACATATTTAGGTTTTTATGTCAAAAATGACGATTGCAAGCCCTTATATAATTATCAATTGTTCCTGTGAGGATTCCCGTATTACTTACTTTGGGATGGATTCCTTGTTGAAAAAGAGTTGCTTTAATATATTTTGTATAGTATTTGGATAACTAATCATACAGAGTGTTCAAAAAATAAGATCTAAAATGGAATTGAGAAAACTGACAAAAATCAATTTTTTCAAATGGAAACCCCCCATTTTTCTTATATTGTAGTATTTAGCATTTACAAAGAAGGTATCTTTGTATGAAGTTATCTATACCTAAAATTTGAAGTTTTCGAAATATTGCCAATTTAATATTTTTATATGGTGATCTTGCATGTGCGAACCGATATCCTCATAAACAAAAACCACCACTAAATAATGTTAAACGAATTATAGAAAACTTGAAGAATTTTGGATCCGTAAAGGTATAAGTGTACAAAAAGAAACCAGTTGTTAACAATGAAACGGAAACACAAATATCATCCCTATGCTATCCATATTTTCATTAGTGCAGTATTTGAATGAAAATGATTTAGATAAGCCTTAAAAGTTTAAATAATTTTCGTTTGTATAATTTAACCGGGGTGCCATTACGATGATTTGAAATGTCAAATACGATCGTGGCTATCCTAGATCTGATTGTTTAACGATTAAATGCAAAATCGCTATATAAAAATATTAAATTGGAAATATTTCGAAAACTTCAAATTTTAGGTATAGATAACTTTATACAAAGTTACCTTCTTTTTGAATGCTAAATACTACAAAATAACAAAAAAGGGGGGTTTCCATTTGAAAAAATTGATTTTTGTCAGTTTTCTCAATCTCATTTTAGATCTTTTTTTTCTAACACCCTGTATGATAAGTTATCCAAATACTATACAAAATCTATTAAAGCAAGTCTTTTTCAATAAGGAATCCACCCCAAAGTAAGTAATACGGGAATCCTTATAGAAACAATTGATAATTGAATTAGGGCTTGCAATCGTCATTTTTGACATAAAAACCTAAATATGTCAAAAACGCTTAGGTATAGGACATAATACATAAAATCTGCCTAGAATCTTGCGTAGATTCTAAAAATGTATAAATATATAGGATATCCAATTTAAAATAAGCAAGTTGGTATCTACTTCCGGTATATCCGGAAGTGCCACCACCTTGAAAATATTTTAGTCGAGTTGCCCCTATCAACAATAGTATACTGTCAAATTTTCAAAAGTATCCTATGTGTAGTTTTCCATATACAGATCGCGTTCTTTCCCGGTGGGACACCCGTATATATATATATATATATATATATATATATATATATATATATATATATATATATATATATATATATATATATATATATATATATATATATATATATATATATATATATATATTATATATATATATATATATATATATATATATATATATATATATATATATATATATATATTGAATAGTCAATACATAAATAAGGGATATATGAATGAATGGATATACTGATAAAGAAACAAATTATACTAATCATATGAAAAATTATATGACAATGCAAGCAATGAAGGATATTGTAGTATGTAATGACTTTGGAAATACATCTTGATGGTTTCGAGATCCGAATTATTCCATACTATATATTTAGCAATCATTGAATTCATTTTTTAGTGATAGCTATCTCTCATTATAACATGAAAATAGCTCTGTATGTCGAACAATTACGTCCTTGACAAGATCGTTCTATATTTTCGACACGCAACGAAAAAAACAAAATCGACTAAAACTCATTCAATAATTTTCAAGGCAACACGATGATACCTTTGGTGATTCTGACGACTAACATTTTTTGTATCAATGATATCGTGAATAGCCTAGTCACTGAAAAAAATTACGCTGTCATTCTGAATCATGAGGGTGTATTTAATATTCCAACAGTTCAGATTAATACTGAAACAACTAGAGGATTCATACTTCCATTCGGTATACCAAGATTATTCGTTGTTAATTCGGATATGATAAGTATTCAAAGCTTCCTAGATTTCAGAGATAAAATAGGATTCGATGACGATACAAAATATATTTTCATTGGTAAACAACTGCCATCTAAATATAAACTTGGAATTCTGAAAGTCCTTAATACTTTAATTTTTTTCAATTCACAAAGTGGAGATGTCCATGTTAGAAATCCAGACCACAATGATGACATAATCAAATTAGGAAATCAATATGAACAGAAATTGACATTGAGACTGAAAGAATGGTCCAAAAAGGAAGTTATGGAATATAGAGGAAAGTCACCAATTTCGGTATGTTACTTCATTGGTATCCCATACGGAATTTGTGAAGACTGCAACAATAAAGGCATAAGCTTAGATGTACTCTCTATGGCATTAAATCTACTGAACCTCCGAGCGAATTTCACTGGTTATTCATATCCGAAAATAGATGTTAAAGGTCATATAAATTATGTTTTTTCTAACAAGCTTTGTGTAGTCCATAGTGTAGGTGCCCCTTCGGAAGATTTTGATTTTACATGACCGTATACAATGGATTCGATTCAGTGGGTGGTTCCAACCTCTGATGAGATTCCGAGATGGAGATATGCCTTCCAAATTTTCTCTCTTGATGTATGGTTTGCTTGGATATTAACTTCTCTTGGTTTATCACTCACATGGTACGCTACCCATTACGTCAGAGATAATACTAAACGAGTAAATCCTTTAATAGGATTAAGAATGATTTTCAAACTATTTCTGGAGCAATCACAAGTTCACAAAGTGACCACCCAATCTCAAAGACTAGTAGTGGCCACAATAGTAATTTCAACTACCTTAATAAACTTTTTTTACGACAGTAAATTTGCTTATCTTTTAAGTGGACTGAATTACGAAAGGTCTATTGATTCATTTGAAGGCATAATGAATGAAAAATTATTTGTCAGATATCCTCTTCATGAGTTGAACTTATACGTCGATGAGCCGAAGACTTTGAAATATTTGCAAACACATAATAAAGAGTTTGACTTTTCCCTTGAGAAAATAATTATCGAAAGAGATTCAGCGATAATCTATCTTCACAGAATGTTCATGTATGAATTAAGAAATATTTTAGATCATCACAACAGACCAATGTTGAAAGTACTCAATCCACCTATTAGAATTATGTCTCTTAGTGCAATACTGCGTAAAGGTGATTCTCTTACGAAATTATTGAATGAAAAAATCAGATATCTGGTAGACTTAGGTTTCGTAGATCATATTCTATCGAAATACAAGGTGTACACTATATCGAGAGATGTGAAATTGAGAAGAATGAAGCTAAATATGCAAAGCATCCAATTTCCTCTTGTAATTTGGATTATTGGAATTGTTATAAGTATCACCAGTTTTCTGCATGAAATGATTTATACTTTTAAGTGTATATGAACTTTTGAGTAAATTCTAAGTTTGTCTACTTACTACATGAAAATAGTAATTTCATGAATTTCTATTTTGTTTTCCAACAGCAGCAATCCTCTGATCATATTCATTATATATAGATGGAAGTATGAATACAAAAACTTGAGTTATATCACTATGAATAACCTTCAAAGCGAATAAGCGTACGTACATATATACATTTATATATCTTCTCCTTCTTCTTCTTCAGCCCTCTTCCGTCCACTTCTGAACATAGGCCTCTCCAAGTGTCTTCCATCCATGTCGATCATGAGCCAGTTGTATCCAGTTCTTACCGGCTACTGCCCTTATATCGTCCATCCACCGCCTTTGTGGCCTGCCTCTACTTCGTTTGGTCTTCCTGGGACGCCAGTTGGTCACTTTATTTGTCCACCTTGCATCGCTCTGTCTTGCCACATGTCCCGCCCATCCCCATTTCAACTCAGCGACGCGCCGCACTATGTCGGTTACTCTTGTTCGCCTTCTTATTTCCTCGTTAGGAATCCTATCTCTTAATGAGATTCAAAGCATTGCCCGTTCCATTGCCCTCTGTGTTATTCTCAGGCGGTTTGCACTGCGCATTGTAAGGGTCATTGTCTCTAGGCCGTATGTTGCCACTGGTAGAATACACGTATCATACACTTTACGTTTTAAATTTATTGGAATATCTGGGTTTTTCAGAATGTTTTTCAATTTACCAAACGCCGCCCATGTTAGGCCTACTCGTCGAGTTACTTCCAATTTTTGATTGTGTTTCCCCAGTTTTATGACATGCCCAAGATATATATATATATATATATATATATATATATATATATATATATATATATATATATATATATATATATATATATATATATATATATATATACTCGTCAACGTTTTCTATAGTTGTGTTTGATAACGATAATTGTATGTTGGTTGGTGACATGATCTTGGTTTTACTTATGTTCATTCTCAACCCTATACTTTCTGAGGCCTCATTTAGTTGTTGCATCATATCCTTTAGTTCGTTTTGATGTTCTGAGATTAGGACAATGTCGTCTGCAAAGCGCAGGTGGTTGAGAAATGATCCATCGATTTTAATACCTTCTTGTTCCCAGTTCAGCTTTTTGAAGACCTCTTCGAGAGCCAGGGTGAAGAGTTTCGGTGATATTGTGTCTCCCTGTCGTACTCCTCTGTTTAGGTTTAGTTTAGGAGTTTTCAAGGTTTCATCAATTTTGACGTGCATTGTAGCATTTTTGTATATATCTTGTACTACGGCATTATATCTTGAGTCAATTCTAGCATTGTTCATGGCATCTAAAAAGGACCATATTTCAATTGAATCGAATGCCTTATGGAAATCTATAAATTCTAGGTGTAGAGGGATGTTAAATTCAGTTGTCTTTTCTATGAGTGCGCATAATGTTTGTAGGTGGTCTGTGGTACTAAACCTAGTTCTAAACCCAGCTTGTTCGACGGGCTGATAAAGATCAAATTTTCGTGTCAGGCGGTTTGTTATAATTTTTGTATATAGCTTATACAAATGTGATAACAGGCTAATGTGACGGTAGTTTTCGATGTTACTAGTGTCGCCTTTCTTAAATAGGAGCACAACTTCAGCGTTGTACCAATCGGCTGGTAATCTTGTTTCCTTCAGGCACTTATTTAGCAGTATTTGAAGTGTTTTAACAATGTTTTCTCCTCCCAGCTTTATCATTTCTGTCGTGATCCGATCTTCCCCGGGACATTTACCGTTCTTCATTTTTTTAAGGGCATATTCAATTTCGCTAATTGTTATTTCAGGCAGTTCTTCTGATCCTACGTTTTTCACTTTATTGGAGGACCCTTGATCATTTTTAACTGATGACTTTTTCAATGAATAGAGATTCGTGTAGAATTTTTGGATCACTTGAGAGTTTTGTTCTAAGGTTGACACAATAGTATACATTTATATATATATATATATATATATATATATATATATATATATATATATATATATATATATATATATATATATATATATTTATATATATATATATATATATATATATATATATATATATATATATATAATTATATAAATTAAGTCCGTATTCGCGTATGTAGTTATTTAACAAAACCAGTTATAGTTTTATTAAAATTAACCTCCGTTAGAATTGTATTGTTACTAATTTATATGTATTATTCCAAGATAGTAACAATAAATACAATAGACTATTGATTACTGACCCAATTGAGTATGAAAGACAACATACCATCCCATTATTCGGAATGAAATTTAACTAAGCCAAAATGGAAACTAGAGATTATGTTGATTGGAAAAAGCAGAGAACAAATAGTTATTTCCAAAACAATTTGCAAATGATTAAAAATCCAGTCCTGAAAAATAGGTGAAACTTGCAAGAAGTGGAATAGGTCGAAGGAATTTCAGCTCAATCAACCTAAAGAAGATGGCTGATCATATAGTTTTATTGATATGTTCAGGGTTCACGATCTTTGAGAATTGATTTTTCTTCAGTTTTGTCGCAATGTCGAGAAGCGATAGTTAGTTTATTTAACTAAAGTTGAATTTTTTTCGAATTAAGTTTTTGATCGTTTCTGTCGACCTGGTTCAGAATGGAAATCAATGGAAAATGTTTGATATTCCAGCCGCTCTGTGGACCTAGGTCGCAACAGAATGGTGAACTGTCCACATCAATCCGATTATGATTTCTCAATCAAATAAGTTTATTTAAGATTATTACATGAAGCTAGAATTCTAGGCATACTCTGAGCAGATCTTCATATAAATATATATATATATATATATATATAATAATAATAATAATAATAATAATAATAATAATAAGGCCTTTATTTCCTACAGGTAAAAAGAAAACCCAGTTACAGGAAAAATTCTTAAATAACTAAATAAAAATTAACAGAAGCGGCTTCAAAAATATTAGTATTACAATAACTAAAATTAACTTTTAAAAAAATGAAATGACAGAGAGAAAAAAGAAAGAAAAAAAAAATTACTTTAAGATATTAATACAATTATAACTTGAGAAACGATAAGAACTCAATATCACTTATGTCTATCTATCCAGATACTCCAAAAAAACTCGACTTATGGCTGAAAACGTATCAAAGTTCATATCGCAACTATCAGAAACCTCATTGAATAATGAACACATGTATCTAATAGGCGATTGTACAAGAGAATTGGTTCTTGGAGTGGCCAAAAAAATAGTTCATTACATCTTGAGCACCGCCTAGGCACCAGAAATTCCACCATAGCCAGAAGAGGGGGACAGTCAATACAGCCGTGTAATAGTTTATATAAGAATTTCAAAGAGAGAAGTTTTCTGGTGACTTCAAGCGATTTAACCCCAAACCTGTTCAATAAGTTATCCTGATCAAAACCTCTTGAAGGGTAAACACCATCCTCTCTCCACACCAGATACTTAAGGAACCTCCGCTGCACTGACTCCAAGTGATACTTGTGAACATTGTAGATAGGATGCCAAATCATACAACCGAAATTTAATCTATATATATTAATATATATATATATATATATATATATATATATATATATATATATATATATATATTAATATATATATATATATATATATATATATATATATAATAGGAATTTCATCACATACAAATTATACTAGTTATATGAAAAATTATATGAGAATGAAAGTAATGGAAGATATTGTGGTTTGTAATGACTTTTGAAATATATCTTGATGCTTTCGGATCGGGGATATTCTATAATATATATTAAGCAATTATTGAATTCTTTTTTAGTGATAGCTATCTCTCATTATAACATGAAAATAGCTCTGTATGTCGAACAATTACGTCCTTGACAAGATCGTTTTATATTTCCGACACGCAACGAAAAAAACAAAATCGACTAAAACTCATTCAATAATTTTCAAGGCAACACGATGATACCTTTGGTGATTCTGACTACTAACATTTTTTGTATCAATGATATCGTGAATAGCCTAGTCACTAAAAAAAATTACGCTGTCATTCTGAATCATGAGGGTGTATTTAATATTCCAACAGTTCAGATTAATACTGAAACAACTATAGGATTCAAGCTTCCATTTGGTATACCAAGATTATTTGTTGTTAATTCGGATATTATAAGTATTCAAAGCTTCCTAGATTTCAGAGATAAGATAGGATTCGATGACGACACAAAATATATTTTCATTGGTAAACAACTGCCATCTAAATATAAACTTGGAATTCTGAAAGTCCTTAACACTTTAATTTTTTTCAATTCACAAAGTGGAGATGTCCATGTTAGAAATCCAGACCACAATGATGACATAATTAAATTAGGAAATTATTATGAACAGAAATTGACATTGAAACTGAAAGAAAGGTTCAAGAAGGAACTTATGGTATATAAAAGAAAGTCACCAATTTCGGTATGTTACTTCATTGGTATCCCATACGGAATTTGTGAAGACTGCAACAATAAAGGCATAAGCTTAGATGTACTCTCTATGGCATTAAATCTACTGAACCTCCGAGCGAATTTCACTGGTTATTTATATCCAAAAATTGATTCTAGAGCTCATATTAATTATATTTTTTCTAACAAGCTTTGTGTAGTTCATAGTATGGGTGAGCCATTGGAAGATTTTGATTTAACAAGACCTTATACCTTCGATTCGCTTCATTGGGTGGTTCCAACCTCCGATGAGATTCCGAGATGGAGATATGCCATTCAGATATTCTCACTTGATGTATGGTTTGCTTGGATATTAACTTCTCTTGTTTTGTCACTCACATGGTACGCTACTCATTACGTCAGAGATATTACTGAAGGAGTAAATCCTTTAATAGGATTTAGAATGATTTTGAAACTATTTCTGGAGCAATCACAAGTTTTCAAAGTGACCACACAATCTCAAAGACTAATAGTGGCCACAATAGTAATTTCAACTACCTTGATGAACTTTTTTTACGATAGTAAATTTGCTTATCTTTTAAGTGGACTGAATTATGAGAGGTCGATTGATTCATTTGAAGGTATAATGAATGAAAAATTGTTTGTCAGATATCCTCTTGATGGGTTAAACTTATATGTCGATGAGCCAAAGACTTTGAAATATTTGGAAACTCATTTTAAAGAATTTGAATTTTCCCTTAAGAAACTAATTATTGAAGGAGATTCAGCGATAATCTATCTTCACAGAATGTTCAAGTATGAATTGAAGAATATTTTAGATAATCATCACAGACCAGTATTGAAAGAAATCAATCCACCTATTAGAATTATACCCATGAGTGCAATTTTGCGTAAAGGTGACTCTCTTACGAAATTATTGAATGAAAAAATCAGATATCTGGTAGACTTTGGATTCGTAGATCATATTTTATCGAAATACAAGGTACACACTATAATGAGAGATGTGAAGTTAAGAATAATGAAGCTTAATATGCAAAGCATTCAATTTGCTGTTTTAATTTGGAGTACTGGAATTGTTATAAGTATCTTCAGTTTTCTGCATGAAATGATTTATACTTTTAAGGGTATATCAACGTTTTAGTAAATTCTAAGTTTGTTCACTTACTACATGAAAATTGTAATTTCATAAATTTCTATTTTGTTTTCCAACAGCAGAAATCCTCTGATCATATTCATTATAATATAGATATTATGAATACAAAAACTTCAGTTATAATATCGCTATGAATAACCTTCAAAGTGAAGAAGCGTATGTGCATATATATATATATATATATATATATATATATATATATATATATATATATATATATATATATATATATATATATATATATAATCTTTTGATAATTATTAGCAATAACAGGCTTCTTGAATCTCAAAAAACTCGATTTTATTAAAAAGTTGACGTTTCGCCACGTGGCTTTATCAAAACTTTTGAAAAAATTGAAATTTCTTCGACATTTATTGATTTGAATAGAAAAAGACTACTATGTCTCACTAAATGTTTTTTCAAATGTTTGATATCTGTTCTATCATTTACGACTTTATTTAAATTTTTTTGAATATGTAACATTTCTAAAATTTCTCTGCGTTTTTGATCTTTTTCTATTTCTAAAATTTTCGTGCTATTAAAGTTGAATGTATGATTCTCATTGTTTTTATGTTTTATTAGTGCTGTGGTTTGTGTTCTGGAATATTTGTGCGATTTTAGTCTTTCTTCAAAATTTTGAAAAGTTTGTCCTATATATAATTTATTACAATTATTACAGGGTATACTATAAACAACATGAGATTCTTGCAGAAGAGGTGTTGTACTTTAGAATATATTTGTTTTATTTGATTTTGTGCGATGTGATCTACTTCAATATCGTGTGGATTTAAAATTTTTGAAATTTTATTACTTAAATCAGGAATATATTGGAGAGGAATATATTTTTTGTTGATATTTTCTTTTTTTGATGTTTCTAATGTGTTGTAAAGTTTATGAATTCTATTTTTAGTGATTTTCTGTATAAGTTTTATTGGGTAACAAAAAATATATTCCTCTCCCATATATTCCTGATTTAAGTAATAAAATTTCAAAAATTTTAAATCCACACAGTTACATATTCAAAAAAATTTAAATAAAGTCGTAAATGATAGAACAGATAATAAACATTTGAGTTCAGTATACGCAGATTTAATTCTTTAATTTTTCGAAGAAACAACATAAATCAAAACAAACAAACTCTAACCATAACAACTCATCTTCTTAGACAAAATCTAAACATCTAGAATTTTCAATTTTTCTAAAAAGAAAGTATAGTTTAGAACATGTGATCTCCAAAATTACAAGTAATATCTTTTTAAAGACAACAATCAAATATTTTAAACCTATTTTGTACATTACGTGGCTGAAGGTTTCTGTGGTTCCCTTCCCATCGAATATCAACGGACCTGTCTGTTGATATTGGACTAAATAGCACGTAATTAATAGCTAAAGACGGCCACAGCCGCAATGAGAAATTTTTGAAAACAAGATAAATAGTACCCTATTCTTTGACTTTTCAAAATTAAAATAATTTGAACCTATTTCGAACATTACGGGGGTAAAGGTTCCTGTGGTTTCCCTTACCATCTAATAATAACAGATTTCAATGTTAATATTGGACTGAATAGCACGTAATAGATAACAAAGAACGGTTACAGCCGAAAAAAATTTTAGTGAGACATAGTAGTCTTTTTCTATTCAAATATTTTCAAATCAATAAATGTCAAAGAAATTTCAATTTTTTCAAAAGTTTTGATAAAGCCACGAATGTCGTGGCGAAACGTCAACTTTTTAATAAAATCGAGTTTTTTGAGATTCAAGAAGCCTGTTATTGCTAATAATTATCAAAAGATTAGAAATAGTTCACAGGCAACAACAATTCGAATGAATAATTATATATATATATATATATATATATATATAAATATATATATATATATATATATATATATATATATATATATATATATATATATATATATATATATATATATATATATATATAAATATATATATATATATATATATATATATATATATATATATATATATATATATATATATATAAAATATATATATATATATATATATATATATATATATATATATATATATATATATATATATATATATATATAAATTAAATAAGTTTATTAACCGTTAGAATTTTATTGTGACTAATTTATATGTATTATTCCAAAATAGATGAAAATAAAATATAATAGACTATTGCTTACTGACCCAATTGAGTATGAAAGACAACATACCATCCCATTATTCGAAATTCTTGCATAATTAAATCGTGAATGAAATTTAACTGAGACAAAATGGAAACTAGAGATTATGTAGATTGGAAAAAGTAGTCTAAGCTGAAAACAAATAGTTATTTCCAAAACAATTTGCAAATGATGAAAAATCCAGTCCTGAAAAATAGGTACAACTTGCAAGAAGTGGAATAGGACGAAGGAATTTCAGCCCAATAAACCTAAAGAAGATGGCTGATCACATAGTTTCATTGATGTGAACGCTGAACATCAGCGTTCACGAGCTTTGAGAATTGATTTTTCTTCAGTTTTGTCGCAATGTCAAGAAGCGATAGTTAGTTTATTTAACTAAAGTTGAATTTTTTTCAAATTAAATTTTTGATCGTTTCTGTCGACCTGGTTCATAATGGAAAGCTATGGAAAATGTTCGATATTCCAGCCGCTCTGTGGACCTTGGTCGCAACATAATGGTGAAGTTTTCACATCAATCCGATTATGATTTCTCAATCAAATAAGTTTATTTAAGATTATTACATGAAGCTAGAATTCTAGGCATAATCTGAGCAGATCTTCATATAAATATATATATATATATATATATATATATATAAATATATATATATAAATATAAATATATATATAAATATATAAATATATATATATATATATATAAATATATATATATTTATATATATATATATATATATATAATAGTTGGAATTTCATCACATACAAATTATACTAGTTATATGAAAAATTATATGAGAATGAAAGTAATGGAAGATATTGTGGTTTGTAATGACTTTTGAAATATATCTTGATGCTTTGGGATCGGAGATATTCTATAATATATATTAAGCAATTATTGAATTCTTTTTTAATGATAGCTATCTCTCATTATAACATGAAAATAGCTCTGTATGGCGAACAATTACGTCCTTGACTAGATCGTTTTATATTTTCGACACGCAACGAAAAACAAAGTCGCTCATTCAATAATTTTCAAGGCAACACGATGATACCTTTGGTGATTCTGACGACTAACATTATTTGTATCAATGATATCGTGAATAGCCTAGTCACTGAAAAAAATTATGCTGTCATTCTGAATCATGAGGGTGTATTTAATATTCCAACAGTTCAGATTAATACTGAAACAACTATAGAATTCGTACTTCCATTTGGTATACCAAGATTATTCGTTGTTAATTCGGATATGATAAGTATTCCAAGATTCTTAGATTTCAGAGATAAAATAGGATTCGATGACGACACAAAATATATTTTCATTGGGAAACAACTGCTATCTAAATATAAACTTGGAATTCTGAAACTTCTTAATACTGTAATTTTTTTCAATTCACAAAATGGAGATGTCCATGTTAGAAATCCAGACCACAATGATGACATAATCAAATTAGGAAATCATTATGAACAGAAATTGACATTGAGACTGAAAGAATGGTCCAAGAAGGAAGTTATGGTATATAGAGGAAAGTCACCAATTTCGGTATGTTACTATATTGGTACTCCATACGCAATTTGTGAAGACTGCAGCAATAAAGGAATTACCTTAGATATACTCGGTTTGGCATTAAATCTACTGAATCTTCAGGTGAATTTCACTGGTTATTTATATCCAAAAATAGATTCTAGAGCTCATATTAATTATATTTTTTCTAACAAGCTTTGTGTAGTTCATAGTATGGGTGAGCCATTGGAAGATTTTGATTTTACAAGATCTTATACCTTCGATTCGCTTCATTGGGTGGTGCCAACCTCCAATGAGATTCCGAAATGGAGATATGCCTTCCAAATTTTCTCACTTGATGTATGGTTTGCTTGGATATTAACTTCTCTTGTTTTGTCACTCACATGGTACGCTACTCATTACGTCAGAGATATTACTGAAGGAGTAAATCCTTTAATAGGATTCAGAATGATTTTGAAACTATTTCTGGAGCAATCACAAGTTTTCAAAGTGACCACACAATCTCAAAGACTAATAGTGGCCACAATAGTAATTTCAACTACCTTAATGAACTTTTTTTACGACAGTAAATTTGCTTATCTTTTAAGTGGACTGAATTATGAGAGGTCGATTGATTCATTTGAAGGTATAATGAATGAAAAATTGTTTGTCAGATATCCTCTTGATGGGTTAAACTTATATGTCGATGAGCCAAAGACTTTGAAATATTTGGAAACTCATTTTAAAGAATTTGAATTTTCCCTTAAGAAACTAATTATTGAAGGAGATTCAGCGATAATCTATCTTCACAGAATGTTCATGTATGAATTGAAGAATATTTTAGATAATCATCACAGACCAGTATTGAAAGAAATCAATCCACCTATTAGAATTATACCCATGAGTGCAATTTTGCGTAAAGGTGACTCTCTTACGAAATTATTGAATGAAAAAATCAGATATCTGGTAGACTTTGGATTCGTCGATCATATTTTATCGAAATACAAGGTGCACACTATATCGAGAGATGTGAAATTGAGAAGAAGGAAGCTTAATATGCACAGCATTCAATTTGCTCTTGTAATTTGGATTATTGGAATGGTGATAAGTTTGCTTAATTTTCTGCATGAAATGATTTATACCTTTAAGTGTAAATCAGCTATTGAGTAAATTCAAGTTTGTCTACATGCTACATGAAAATAGTAAATTCATTAATTTCTATTTTGTTTTCCAATAACAGCGATCCTCTGATCATATTCATTATATGTAGATAGAAGTAAGAATACAAATACTTCAGTTATATCACTAAAATAAGAAAATTAAAAATTGTATGTATACAGTATGTCCACGGATGGGGTTTACAAGAGGACAAATGGACCAAAAATTGAAAGATACGAAAAAAAGTCACTCATAATAAACGTTTCTACTTGTCTAGAAAATACGATTCATCTTAAGAAATTTTAATTTTTGTATACAGGGTGGGTACAAACTGCAAAAATGTTATTTTGCTTAAGAGTAAACATAAGTTTTTTTGAAAGTTACGAAAAAAGTCACTCTTAATAAACGTTTCTGCTTGTCTAGAAAATACGATTCATCATAAGAAACTTTAATTTTTTCATACAGGGTGGGTACAAACTGCAAAAATGTTATTTTGCTTAAGAGTAAACATAAGTTTTTTTGAAAGTTACGAAAAAAGTCACTCTTAATAAACGTTTCTGCTTGTCTAGAAAATACGATTCATCACAAGAAACTTTAATTTTTTCATACAGGGTGGGTACAAACTGCAAAAATGTCAATTTCCTTAAGACTGAACATAACTTATTATGAAAGTTACGAAAAAAAGTCACTCCTACTAAACGTTTTTACTTGATGAAGTAATTTTTACATAGGTAAACCTTTTAATGAATTGTTTCTACTTCGGTTTGTTGTAGTAAACACATTCATTAAAAGTGATCTCTTTTCATAACTTTCAAAATAAGCAATGTTTACTATCAAACAAAATAACATTTTTCTAGTTTGCACCCATCCTGTATAAAAAAATTTTTTTTATGTTGAATTGTATTTTCTAGACAAGCAAAAACGTTTATTGAGAGTGGTTTTTTTTAAAAAAAATTTTTTTGAATTTTTGAATTTTTTGCGGTTTGTACCCACCCTGTATAAAAAAATTGAAATTTTTTATAATGAATCGTATTTTCTAGACAAGCAGAAACGTTTATCAAGAGTGACTTTTTTTCGTATCTTTCAATTTTTAGTTCATTTGTCCTCTTGTAAACCCCATATATATCGATATATATATATATATATATATATATATATATATATATATATATATATATATATATATATATATATATATATATATATATATATATATACAGTGCTTTCATGATGAAAGGAACAAATTCATTAAAAAATTAGGTTTCTATTTCATGTTAAAATCCTCGGACAGGTCGATTAGTATTTTTATTTGGGCAATTTTCGCAATAAAAATTTTGTATACAGGGTGTCTCATTCAAGAGCTATGGCTTTGTCATTAGTTTTTTTAAAGGTAATACCCTGTATATTATTTCACTTTACAATTCTACGATAAATTCTTATCACTTTTTGTGAACATACCATATGCCTCAACTTGATGGATTCCCAGATTATAACGGAGATAGTGGAGCACCTGGAGATTTAAAATGTGGATTAAAAGTACAAAAAAAAATTTAGGTAAACATTGTCATTAAATCTGAAGAATGAAATTTCACATGTACCATCTGAATTCATTCACTGGTGCTGTATAGTCCGCAGTTTTCACGTTTTTAACGCTCCAGGCACTACACTACTTCATTGTTTAAGAAAATGCAATTACTTGAGAGAGAACGTATTGAAGTACTTATGATGATTGGTTTTGGAGATAGGGTGCGTTCACAAGAAGAAGTCTGCAATCTATTCAATGAAAATCATCCTGATCGTCCGCCAATTACTAGATCGACAGTCAGCAAAATTGAATCAAAATTCAGGAGATACGGCCACGTTAGAGATTTACCTAAAGGAAGAAAACCGAGAGTATCTGAAGAAACAGTGCTGAACGTTCTACTAGAAACCCAAGATAACCCTCATACATCCATTACTACAATTTCCAATAATTTCAATTTATCAGTAGGGTCCGTGCATAAAATACTTAAGGTAAATAAGTATCATCCCTATAAAATTAAGCTGGTACATGAATTATTAGAAGACGATTTTGACCGCAGAGTACAGTTTTGTGAGCAGATTCTTGAAATTCATAATCAACATCTAAATTTCATTACAAACATAATTTTTTCTGATGAAGCCACCTTTACTTTAAATGGCCACGTCAACAGACAAAACTGTAGGTATTGGGCGACCGAGAATCCTCATTGGATGCAAGAATGCCACACACAGCGGCCTCAAAAAATTAATACATGGGCAGCGATTGTTCGAAATCGTATAGTTGGTCCCTATTTTTTTGAAGGAACACTAAACGGAGAGGACTACTTGAACTTTCTCCAGTTCGAACTCATTCCGGCTTTAGCTGTTTTGTTTCCTAACCCACAAGATCCTGACATACCTAATAACGAGATATGGTTTCAACAAGATGGGGCACCTCCTCACTATTCAATCGCTGTTCGACAATTTCTTGATGCAACTTTTCCCAACAGATGGATAGGACGGAGAGGTCCGATTGAGTGGCCGCCAAGATCACCGGACATAACCCCATTGGATTTTTTCTTATGGGTTATTTGAAGTCTAAAGTTTATTTGAATAGACCAAATAATATTGATGATCTAAAAGAGAGAATCAGGCAGGAAATAAGACTTATCAGTCCAGAAGTAATTGAAAATGTGCAACGGGAAACATTGAATCGACTTCAAAAATGTCTCGAAGTAAACGGACAACAGATTGAACATATGTAAAAATTAAATTAGTAATTACATTTGTGTGTTTTCATATCGTACCTCTCATTACCCACTATCTCCGTTTCTGGCAATCCATCGAGTTGAGGCATATGGTATGTTCACAAAAAGTGATAAGAATTTATCGTAGAATTGTAAAGTGAAGTAATATACAGGGTATTACCTTTAAAAAAACTAATGACAAAGCCATAGCTCTTGAATGAGACACCCTGTATACAAAATTTTTATTGCGAAAAATGCCCAAATAGAAATACTAATCGACCTGTCCGAGGGTTTTAACATGAAATAGAAACCTAATTTTTTAATGAATTTGTTCCTTTCATCACGAAAGCACTGTATATGTATATATATATATATATATATATATATATATATATATATATATATATGTATATATATGTATATATATATATATATGTATATATATATATATATATATATATATATATATATATATATATATATATATATATATATATATATATATATATATATATATATATATATATATATATAAATAAAATGAGTACCTATTTGCACATATATGTTATAGCTTTTTTCAGGATAAATCTCCGTTAGAATTTTATTGTGACTAATTAATATGTATTATTTGATAATAGATAAAAATACAATAACAATAGACTATTGATTACGGACCCAATTGCGTACGACAACATATCTATTCCTAATTTATTGATATTAACGACCTCCCAAAGAATATTGACTGCCTCACTCATCTATATGCAGATGATCTACACTGGTTATAAAAGACCACAATATAAATAACTTATCTTCTAGATCAGAGGCTATTAACAAACAAGCAGCCAGTTGGTTCAAATCTAACAAACTATGTCTTAACCACGAAAAAACCAAAACAGTGACTTTCACATCATCCACTAAGATACCTGCAAGCTATGCAACGTTCTTGGGCATAAGTTTTGATACCAGACTAACTTGGAAAAATCATTGTTTCCATCTGAAACAACAATTACAGCCAGCCATATATGCTATACGACGTTTAATTATTAACCATCAAATAAGTATACTATGCATTATTTCACTCTCGCATGACTTACGGCGTACAGATATGGGGTAACTCAAATCACGTACAAGAAGTACTTGACACTCAAAAGGAATCTGTTAGAGCAATAGAAGGTGTGACAGTTAGGACTAATTATGAGAAGAGATCAGACTGCCACACATACAATATAAGATCAAAAGACGACCTTAACATAAAGGGAACCAGACTGAAAACCACTGACAGAAAATCTACTGGATTAAGGCTCTACAACAAGCTTCCCCTAGCATGGAGACTGCTCGAGGTGAAGTCTATGGAGAAGAAGATGAGATAATTCTTACAAGAAAATCCCCCATATAGCTTGACGGAATTCAACGTCAATATTTGATTATTATTTTCTTTTTTTGTAGTGTGACGTAATTATTATGTAATGTTATTAAATCTATCTATCTATCATCTCAACATTCGGAATTAATATATAATTGAATCGTACATGAAATTTAACTAAACAAAATGGAAATTAGAGATTATGTTCATTGAAAAAAGTCGACTACGCTCGAACAAATACTTATTACCAAAAGAGTTTGCAAATGACGAAAAATTATTCGAAATGAAAATATTGTATAAAAAAGCTTAGGATCATTAAATTAACTACAATTTTTATAGCAATCGTATGTCTTTTTTTAGATACGTCTTTTATAATTCAAATAAAATTTCAAATATTTAAAAATATCTTTGATGAAAAAAATTTATTTGTTCAACTCTTCCATAGAGCTGATAATTAATGAAGTTTTCGGTTTTTTTATTAATTTGAGGGCTATTAATTTAAACATAACCGATGTCAACAATATGTTAGTCTTAAATATTTTTGATTATTATTAAATTCAATTACATATGCTGCAAACATGCATACAAACAGATTAGACTAGAGTAAGAGGTAGAGATAAATTTATTTATTTTATTTATTCTATTAACGGTAGTCCCAATTACAATACATTCACTACAAAGACAGTAATATATCCTAAAACTACTTAAAACCTAAATTAAAGTAATATAAACATAATATACATCATTATTATTATCAAACAACTTAAAATGTATAATTTCATTATGACAGTAAACGATTCAGTTCTGTTTTCATGACTCTTATTGAATTGCAGAATAAGTCTACTTCATGAAATTTGTTTCCGCATCGAAGCAGTCGAGTTATTGGAGAGAAAAATCCATAATTTTTTGTGTGAAAAGGTATTCTAAATGTCGCATTACTGACTCTGGTCTGTCTACTAGCATTCAACTCAATCAGTGATAAGATCTCTTCACAGTCCACCATACCTTGTAAAATTTTATTCAAAAAACACATGTCGATTACAACTCTACGATTTTCTAGAGTCAACAGATTCAACTATCTGAGAATTAAGTTATATGAATAATCGCCCCTTTTCAGACCCAACTTGTATGCACAAATCCTAAGAAACGTATTTTGTACATCTTCAATTTGTTTTTTATTAATATCATAATAAGGGTACCAGTTTATTGAACCATACTCCAATAACGACCTTATCAGCGAACAGTATAATAGTTTTAGAGTTTCCAAACTGAAATCCTTACAAGTTTTGTTGATAAAGCCCAACATCTTAAATGACTTAGATATAATGTACTCATTATGAGCTTTGAAATTCAGTTCAATATCTAACATAATTCCTAAGTCTTTTATAACTTATGTCCTCAAAATAGATGAAGTGTTGATCTTGTAATCATGGTAAACAGGCTTATTAATTCTGAGAAATGATTGACAGTGACACTTGGAAATATTAAGGTCCATGAGATTAAGAACACACCAATCATAAAATTTAGATAGATCATTCTCAAGCAGTGAAATATCGTTAGCAGAGGCAATGGATTTAAATATTTTCATATCATCCGCGAAGATGAGAAGCTTACTATTTTTTATAACTGAACCGATGTCATTAATGAATAGGTCAAAAAGTAAAGGTTCAGAGTGAGACCCCTGTGGAACTCCTGAAGATGCAGCAATAGAGAAGGATGTACAGTTTCCAACATAACTCCTACCTGATAGGAAATTCTGAATCCATTGCAACATCGATCCATGAAAACCCAAAGCGGACAGCTTCGCAATGAGCAACTGATGATCTACTCTATCGAATGCTTTAGAAAAGTCCGTATGAATAGAGTCAACCTGTAATTTATTTTCTAAAGCATCTAAAATATAGTTTTCATATACGAGAAGGTTGGTAACAGTTGATCTGTTGGAGACAAAACCATGCTGTTGTGGAATTATGAGACGTTTATACTCCCAAAACATTCGTCTTGTTAGCAGATAATCCAAAAGTTTAGGTATTAAATGCTGATATATGTCGCACTCACGCTCGAGTACTCAAATATTCTCTCTCGCCCACACTCATCGGCATTTCAATTATGCCTGTGGGATATTTAGCCCTTTAGATTGGTCTGGCCACTTGTAAATGGAATAGTTCCCTGAATAACATATTATATGAAAATCAAGTATCAGACTTTAAGTAAGATAAAATTATTTTTTGCCAGCTTGAAAGTGTCTCGCGGTAGTTTTGGCCGACAGAAAGTGATTGCTATCAATCCTCAACATTAATTTTTAAACTATACATAAAAATCAGCATTCAGAGTTTAAGAAAATTGAGTAATGTTTTTACTCATCTCTCCTACCTATAAATTGACCTGTAAAATGACCGTCGTCCCAAGCTATCTGATTTGCGTAAGTTTAGAGTACATGTTAACAATACCCTATCAAACACTTTTTATTCATTAGAAATTGAATAAGGTTTGGGCCTAGGGGCCTTGGACTATTCATAATTCACGCGGTACCTTTGTTTCGTCTTAGGTTAGTTTCGTAAACCGTATCAAATGAAATTTCGCTGCGGAACCGAACTGAAAAATATGCGAGACTAAAAGTGTGACGGAAGTAGACTGACGAAAGTCACGCTTTTAGTTAACACAAGCGAATATTGTATACCTTACTCTTTCTCCTTCTTTCTTACCATCCTCTCATCCCTTCTCTTTCTGATCCCACACCACCACGTCAATCGCCAATGCATAGTTTATACTCATGAATTCATCATGTACAAGCAACTCGAAAACGTCAGATGTGAAACATCGAAATAATTTTGTATAAGTTATATGCATGAAAAAACAGATTACCATAGGAATCAGATATGGCATAATGAAAAGATAAAGCTTTAAAAATTTGATCCATAAAATAATGACTACGTATTGTAGGTTTATATTCAATTATATAGCTTGGCGATATGTTATCCTCTCGTTATATACACTTCTATCCTTTTTATTGTGTTGACGACCGAGTGGTCTAAGTACTGAACCCTGGTGTGCAGTATTTCTGAGTTCGAATCCCAGAGGTTACTCCTGGCTTTTTAAATTTTTTTATTTACAATCTCGTAAGAGCTCTTAGCCCAACATTTCAATATTAATTATTTCAACTTGGATTAGTATAAGTTATCACTTCTGTCGTGTGCCCCGACACTTTTTGGCCCTTCTATAATTATTTTACTTAACAATTAGAATTATTATTATGGTTTTTTGTTTGAAATATTTTTCATACTTTTATGTACTTAAATAAAAACCAATCAGCAAAATCAGCTAAATTATTTTATTTACAATCTTGTAAGAGCTCTTAGTCCCACATTTTAATATTAATTATTTCAACTTGAATTAGTATAAGTTATCACTTCTGTCGTGCGCCCCGACACGGACATGTTTCGTTTTCGCAAATTGTGGTCCTTCGTTCCTACCTGGTGTCCCATGACACCGTTTTCTTTTGTATCGATATTCTCTTTTCAAATATATTCGTTGATAAATGCATGTCTTTTTGTATTCGACATCTATACAATTGTCAGTAGAAAGATTAGTACAAAAGCCAATAAGTGACATACCACAAAAAAAATTACGCGTGAACACCACAGCTCAACAGTAAGGTCGTATTTCTCGCGCGAAGTACATCGCGAAGGGAATAAATTATGGTTTGAAAAACCACGCTTTAATAGCAAACCCATAAAAAAATTAGGGAATAATTAATTTCATTGAAAATCATGTTCGTGAAGTGCATCGCATACTGATCAGGCTTCGAATGCAAAACGTAATGAAGATTGGATAATAATTTATTTCATAAAAAAACAATGCAAGCTGCAAAAGTACACAGTTTATGAATTCAATATTCGTTAATATATAAAGTTTATATTCCAATTGAATCTAATTTTGTTTTACTTTTCCAATTTCAAAAAGTTTGAGCATTATAAACTTTTTGTGTGTTTAGCAACTTGTTATATTGAGTAATGAAATAAAAACAATTGTATTTGAGAGATAATATACAATTTATTAAGTGATAGTTTACAACTACATCTCTGAAAAACGGTAGATATTAATAAATCACCTCTTTTGAATTTATTTTTACACCATTCGAAGTCTGTCTAAGACAGTGGTTCCCAACCTTTTTGAGACCATTACCTATGGTTAGATATAAGTAAATACCCTAAAAGAGTAAACTTCAAAAATTATTTAAAAATTTATATTTCTTGATTTTTTTCGAACAAAAAAAAACAAATATTTGTTTAAAGTCAATAAATAATCGTAATGTTAGTCAATGAGACGACTGATATCGATTATTACTAATAATTAATTTAATATTTGGTTCAGTTTCGGCCAATGCACATCTTATGAAGTATTATAAGTTCAATCCGTTCCTTGTTTTTTTTCATTTTTACCATTGTTGAAAATTTATTTTCACACCTGTGAGTTGTAAAGAAGTGATCAGTATTTTCAAGGCTTTTTCCGACAATAATGGATGCTCGTCATCAAAATATATTTCATTGTGTGTTTTCAGAATCTATTGTATGTGGATTGTCTTCGCGAAGTTCATGAAATTGAGATGCTGCTTCAATTTCAATGTCGAAAATGGTCCATCATCTACCGAAAAAGTGATATAACAAGAAACAAGACCTCAAAATTCATTACAATGATCTTAAAAACTGAAGCATTTGTCGCACTACTTCTGATGTGGTTTACAACTTTCTCTATCTGAGCAAATGTATTCAATAAATAAGGTGAAATACCTTCCTTTCAACCTGCGTTATATAATAAAATTTATTAATTACGATAGAAGGTATTTACATTTACTGCTTACTGCATTTCATTCATTTCAAGATTCCATTTCTACAGTGGCAACGCTGCAGAGGCTTAAAAAGGTATATTTTCAACGTTCATTATGCCTGCCACAGAAAAACAAACAACGGTGCGAATACTTTATTGCAATAGAAAAGGAAAACACATGTAAATGGCAACACCGATTGAACCTAGCTGCTCGGTTCAAAGCATAACTTTAATGCACTAAGTTAGGACGATAAAGTTTTAATAAAAACATTGCGACCTACCCCAGAACTAAACAATTTGGTGCAGCGTAACAATCAACAGAATCGCGGTTTTAATATCAGAAATTATGAGAGACATCCTTGGCTAACCGGATCACAGGTAAAAAATAAATTATTTTGTTGGCAGTGTTTACTTTTTACTAGGGAAAATGTCTATGTTTGGGGCCGCTTAGGATTTGACGATTTAAAAAATTTATCACGTTCTCTGAAAAGGCACGAAAAATCCCAGGAACATGTAGTGTCGTGGATCAAATTTAAATTGCTTGGAAAAAAAAACATAATTAATGTTATTGATACTAGCTGGGCAACAATTGATTAATTCCTCGAATAGTTAACAAATTCGTTAAGTAGGTAGGTAGGTACCTATTTTGTGGAAGAAAAGAAAATTTGATGAATAGATGAATTGATTAATTGGCTGAGAAGAGTTTTTGTGAATATTTTAAATAGGAGTTGTAGGTCTCAAGGTAGACACTCGAAAGTGAAAACAATTTTTTTCCCAAAGAAATTAATATTTTAGATTGCTTGTTTTACTTTGATTTATATATATATATATATATATATATATAATATATATAAATATATATATACATATATATATATATATATATATATATATATATATATATATATATATATATATATATATTTGTTTTATTCATTCAATACAAACAATTAGATTGATCTGACATGCAGCACAAAGCTTCGTCTCTAGAATGAATGCCACACGTTTAGGCAATTATAGAAGAATGATCTCCCGTTCCAAAAATCCATGAATAATTTCAATTACTTCTGCAGATACAGATCGAAATATGTTACTATCATTTACACATTGCTCAGTAGGAATGTAGGAGATGAATTGATTAATTAATGAAAATACTTTGGAGTACGCGATTATTTCTTTCTTTCACTTGCTTCTGTGATACGTAGCACGTAAGTTCGGTTCAGTGGTGATCCTGAATATTTGTCTGTGAATGAAACTTTTTTCTGGGTGAGTTCTAGTATCACGATATAATATAATTATTCAATAATTTTTTTTCAATATACTATGTATTAATATTAATTTCACTTGTTTAGATATGATAACTACAAATTCAAATTATTATTACAGAAATGCCAATCTCTATTATTATAAATCTACTAAGAACTATAGATTGGTGTGATAGTTCTTATCGAGAGTTTTTTTCATCCAATTTCTGGAGGTTAGTAATATTTGAAATAACATTAAAAATATTTGTTTCAAAGCAGCTAAAGTTAAACAATAAGTTTGATTCTACTGATGGCATATAGTTGATGGAATCCGTCGTTACTACGTGATATTTGAACATGAACAAAACTTGAATTTACTACGGTTATTATCATAAAAATACTTTGAAAAATATAACACTGCGATTGCCGTTTCGGTCACTAGACCATCATCGGGCAGATTGAGTTAAGAACTGAGTACAGAATAATTATAGATTTGCGCTTACGGGTGGGAAAGAATTATTGCAGGTACCTTAATAGACAAGAGGAACACATTTCAAGAAGGGCTAATAGAAGTGAATTTCCCAAATTAGTGCAATAAAATGTTCTTAGAAAAATCATTATTGTTTGAATACACTAAATATAGGAGAATATATCAATTCAATGCGGTCGTTCAGCAAGATTTCTTTCGCATTATGATTGAGTTTAAAAATTTCTAATGATTCTAAGTAAGTAAGTTTGGTTCCTTTCGGTAATTTGTGCATAATTTGAAAGTTATCTATTTGTGGAAACGGGTGGTGTTTTTCACGGCACTGGTTTGAAAACGTTGAATCCGTTTTATTTTTCAAAAAATATTGTTGGTGTTCTTTACATCTTGTCTTGAACGATCGACCAGTCTGACCTATATACACTACTTTACATACAGGACAAATTAACCTATAAACTCCTGAACTTTCAAATTTTGAAGTGATATCTTTGGCATTGAATAAAAGTGCTGAGAGTTTTGTCTTAGGTTTGAAAGCAATTTTAATATTACATTTAGGTATGACATTAGCAACTTTTTCTGTTAGAGGACCAAAATATGTTAAAGATGTGAATTTTTCCGATTTTTCTAATTTCGATTGAGGATATATGCTGTTGTACGCTAGTTGACTACGTTTCTTGTTTATCATTTTATCCATCTAATTTTTTTTTTTGAAATTGGTATACCTATTTATTCGACATAATGTTGCGGCTATATCAAACCATTGTCGAGAGTTTTTTAATTTATCTGATAGTTTAAAAACTCTTGTTTATTCTGAATTGAACAGGCATATCCACATATAGGTACATTTGAAAGATTAACAAGGCAATAAGCATTAAGAACGATATGTAATCTTGGAACATCATCCAGATAATTTATCGAATAGTGCACTTAAACGAATAGATTTAATTTTCGCGTTAACCGATTCTTGTCTAACATTAGTACCACATACTACCTCAATTCAATTTGTGAACATCAGGACACCAACATTCCTATCTCGGTTATTATTGGAACTATTTTAGAGAATTTATGGCTGATTTCATATCTCCCTTCAGATCTGGTCTACCTTTATTCGTTCTCGGGATAAAGACGAAAAACAAAAAATTGACGATATTGTTTTTCCTTAATAAATCAAATATCGTTGATTTGTGTTGGTGGAAACTTGAATTGGTAGGGTAGTTTTCGATTAGCATTCAATTTATGGTAAAGTTTACCCACTAGCGTTTATTGCTTTTCATATTTCAATAACAATTCTTGATTCTCATTTTTTTTTCAATTTTCATTATTCTCAAACAATTTTTTAAATTACATTGAAATGGGTTTACAATTTTCATATTTCAAATATATCCAAGTAGCAACAAAACATCTAGGTAAAACACCTATGTGTGCATAATAATCTAATTATTAATGTAGTTATGACACTAAGTATTCGCAGCCTTGTTTATTAAATTGATTTTTTCTGTTTTCTTTTATCACAGAAAATACATCCTAAAAATACAACCCTAAAATAAACACGTAAATAAATCCATATTTGAAAACAGATAGTCGTTAAATAAGTTACTGAAGCGACTGATATTTTTTATATTTCTTATATGAAAAAGAAATTACATTATAAAATTTAGGAGCCAAATAGTTTATAAAGCTTATATTTTTTCTTGAATCCGGGATATTCAGTTTGTGTTCAATATTACCCCTAGTCATATAGCCATGGGCAATACAGTTGGACTTCAGCCTTTCATGAGATTGCACAAAACAACACACTGCAAGGATATAAAATATAATGTTCTAATCTTATATACTTAAATCTGGTGAGTACAGCATACTTATGTGACACAGTCTGGGTTTCTATAAAATTATCTTCACAATGTAATTCTGCATAGTTTTTAATTGACGCAAATGAATACTATACATACCCCCCAAATAATGTTTCCTTATCTAAGTAAGGGCTACAACAAGTGTAATAAGGAGTTTTCTGTCCAATATTTCGCGGAGTATGTAAGACTTGTGAATCAAGCATCGAATATTTTTACATAAATAGATGGTTGGTCCCATTTTAGATTTTTATCGATAATTACCCCTAAATACCTTACACAAGCAGCTTCTTTTAAAGTTTCATTTAGTTCATCAAATTGTATTTGATCAAAGTCAGGTCTGTTTGCAGATGTAATAGAAAAAGCAACGTACAACGATTTCTGGATATTCAATGTTAGTTTGAAAGTGTCCAAAACCAACTTTGGCGACCAATTTTGATTTTCACAAACTCTGGAAGCCGTTGAGCAAGGCTTTCCAATGATATTCCACTTCATGGAAAAGTTATCCGTTTTGATCGATAAATTTCGAAATATCAAAAATGATCAACATCAATACAATTATGAATTGGGAATTTAATCCTCATCAAATATTTCATTCAGTTCATGGAAATTTATAAATCAACTTGTTGGAATTGTCAGAAATTAACAAATGTAAATGTAATGGAATTTTGCTTAGGGGCCGTTCAAGTATTACGTAACGCAATTTTCGAAGATTTTTGACCCTCCCTCCCCCCTATGTAACGCTCCGTAACGTTTTCATCAACCCCTCCTCCCCCCTATAAACGTTACGTAACACCATTTTTACCTAAAAGTCACAAATATGTTGCGCAAAGTACCGGAAAGTTGCTAAAATACCGTTTTTATTGTTTTAATCGTGTTTTCGTTAATAATAAACAAAACAAGAGATTTTTATTTAATAAACAATCATACATAATGTGATATGTTGAAAAGGGCTCAAATTTGGCCCAATAAACTTTTACTACTAATCTTACATTTAATTATGCCGTTTTCCTGACTTAGCCCTGTCGTTGCATACATTTTTAGCTAACTTCATCCACCATTATTTTTCTCATGCATTATTCAATTTTCGCTTATTAGCAGGTTTTCACTTTGAAAACCTGCTTATTGAAATGGGTGCGATTAGCAAAGTAGGACCTAGGCCCAAGATAGTTTTTCGTTTCATGACATTTCAGGATGCTTGGCATCAAAAACCCAATTTCAAAAGTCTCTCTTTCTCTACATATGTATATAATATATATATATATATATATATATATATATATATATATATATATATATATATATATATATATATATATATATATATATATATATATAAATATGTTCGTATGTGTGTAGGTAGATAGTTTCGTAGTTTCGCTCCTGTGTATTACGTGTTTAAAACACTTGATGAAAACTGGCAACGGAAACAAAATATAAATGACGAATAATACAGTCGAGGTATTCCCCATAAAACATAAACGGATAGAGTTGCCAACTTGGGACAACAAAATAAAACTGACTTACAATACAATCGAGGGATTCCCCGTAAAAAATAAACGAAAAGAGTTAACAGCTTCGGAGATTCAAATTCTCTAGTTTTTTATTTCAATAAAAATCAATGTTACGTAGCGCGTTGTTCGAACCCCCCTCCCGCCCCTGTAACGCATCGTAACTTTTTACAAGACCCCCCTCCCCCCAAATTGCGTTACGTAATACTTGAACGCCCCCTTAGTGTTGAATTGAACTACAAACATTCACTGTTGTTGCATTTGTACACTAATAAGACATATCCTAGATTATCTATTTGTTTATATCTGTCTGTTTTTACAGCTCTTCATAAGTATAAATTATAGTTATATCAACCTTGCATTCCATCTCTCTAGAAAATATAGATTGTAAAAATTCAAAGCATTCGTGAACTAAAAAATGGAATTTTTACTATTCTCATTATGTTCATCTCATTTAATAAGGTTATTTATATTCGTTGAAGAGGTTTACATAAGTAAAACCAATCTTTCATAAGCTTTAGAGCTAAATATTTGAATTGATACTTAACCTAAATTTGTGAACTTCAAGTTTCTTTTATTTGTGCAGATTATTTTAAACTTATTTTTCGATAGTCTGTTACAAATTTTGCTACTCAAATTCGGCACAAAAATACTTCCCAATAAATTATGTGCCGAATTTGAGTAGCAAAATTTGTAACAGACTATCAAAAATAACGTTAAAACAATTTGTACAAACAAAAGAAAATTGAAGTCATTCTTGGTCAATAATAAACAAAAATCTAACATCGGAGAAAACAGTGGTGTTTACAAAATATTTTGTGACGAATGTCCTGCTTTCTATATTGGACAAACAGGAAGGAATATAAACATTCGTGTTGAAGAACATAAAAAGTCAATTTTACAAAATAAAAATACCACTGGCTTCTCCGAACATTGTATAAAATTCAGTCATTTCTTGGATTTCAACAAATCCCAATTGTTGCATTCAGGTAACAAAGGAAAGCGCCTTGACCTTCTTGAAATTCTCGAAATAAGTTCCGCCCATAATAGTAAATTACCCCTTGTATAGGAATAAATTGATTTTCAGGTATCACCTTTGCTCTTGTCTGTTTTATAAAATAAGATGTAATACTCTCCTGTAGTAACCAAGCTAGTTAGTTGAGTACGTTAGGTACGCTGACTAGTATTTGGGAGGTCTCGGGTTCAAACCCCGGGGTCGACTGTGTTCGATATGTTCCATATATATCCCGTCCCGATGTTCCATATATATATCCCGTCTCACCTATCCTTAATGCACTTGTACATACAAGTGTATCCTCTGATCTGGCTGAAGGAGTTAATCCCAAACTCAAGCTGCCCGCCTCCCTGACACATACTTCAGGGAGGAATGAAACACGTGTGTTTCCTTTTTGTTTCCTTTTCTCCTGTAGTCAGTCTTGATAATGAGTTCATAACTCGAAACATGCCGACTATCCTTCACTGCTAAATACAGTATCTAAATATTTTTTCCGTCGACCTCTAAATAAAAGCTTACTTTAACGTACACGAAATTGATCATTAATGACCCATTTTAATGTGCAATTTCTCCTATTTTAATGTATGATTGTCGTGGGCAACCAAACACAGAAGTATTCAGCAGGGAATAGTTTAATTATTCTGTGTCTGTACTGTTATTCCACAGAGAAAAGGAATTCATAATTCAAATCGAAAAATTTAAGTCTATACAAAATAAAGTAGAAACTGCGGAAAAATTTTTATGCAATAATCGTTCGAAAGTAAATAACACTTCAGCTTCCACCAGTTCCACATATTCCTTATCGGATATTGTAGGTAATGTTAACCATTCAGAATGTCACATGTCTAATATTCCATCTATGAATTTCTCAAATTGTTCCATCGGGAGCATAAATATAAATATATCGAAATGAACATAGAAATTTATATTGTGTCAAGTGTATCTGTCATTCAAAATAAAAATTTATTTCAATCAAGAATTTATACTCAATTCATGATGAGGTCGACGGAAAAATCTTGTAATAAACTCTTTTATTAATGTAGCGATTAATGGTCTCGAACTATTAAGATTAGAGATATTAAAATATCTCAACCATTAATCGCTGTCATTAATAAATTCGTTTATTAAATAACTATTATATAGTGAAACTTAAGCCAAGTGTGTTTTATTTTAAAGTTTAGAATTTATTCTCTATGATGTTTCATCAACTGATGTGAGAGAATTCAGTCTCAGTTATTAAATATTCTTAAATATCTATTTATTGTATATCAATGAAAATTAATTCGTGATGATATGCCACATTTGTTTTGTCTTGTAAACAATTTATATAACCTTTGGCTATGCTACTAGACATCACCCCTAATGTCTCATGGGGGTATGCAAATCTCCACAAGAATGTGTGAGAATCAGGGTCGAAGACCTGGGAAAGCAGTGGTCCATAAATTGTCCAGGGTTTGACAATCCGAGAAATGCTGTAATTTCCTTTGGTATACGTCCGAAGATATTAATATCTTGGTACATTCTCCATCTCTATAAAATACAAAAAATTGATTATGCTTCCAGTAGGCAGTAGTATTTTCGAAAAAAATCACGGTATTCAATAAATGTAATATTTGATTCTTTAATTTCCTATTCATTAAATCCACTTTACAGTTTACCACTACCTACAAAGTATACATCAATTTCAAAATTATTTAGTTATACTTTTACCTTTTCTCCGTAGATAAAAATCATTATCATTTTCGCTTAAACATTTTTGAGTATCACCTATGGAAAAAAGGCTATTTGTCTATATTTTTCTTCATTAAACTAATACTTCGGCAGAGAATTTTTCATCCAAAAATAAGATATCTATTCTATTTCAGGTTTATCGCTAAAATACCTTAATAAAACTCTTCCAAAAATTAGTTTTTGTAATTGCAATAGTTTCGATATTTCTTATATTTGTCATCATATTTATTACGTGATTTCGAGGAAATTAATGCCACAGGTTATTACTCATGCAGCATTCGTTGATTTGTTTTTTTCACAAGTTTTATTAAGAGCCATAATTAAATTTAACGATAGTAGATAAATTTTGTACGATATTTGTATTGTAAATTCATATTACTACCCTCGATGTTCTGTCACTTTAAACAACTCGTGTCGAGATATAAATCTTTACAATACTCTTATCGTAAATAACTATTACGTGATTATGCAAACCAGAACAAAGAAATATATCTATATATATATATATATATATATATATATATATATATATATATATATATATATATATATATATATATATATATATATTTATTCGAATAGTTGTTGCCTGTGATCTATTTTTAAACTCTTGATAATTATTAGCAATAACAGGCTGGTTGAATCTTGAAAAACTCGATTTTAATAAAAAATTTGACGTTCCACTATGATATTCGTAATTGAAATTTCTTTGACATTTATTGATTTAAAAAATTGAAAAAAACAGGGCTGCTTAGTATATGCTATTCAGTTCAATATTAACATTCAAAATTGTTATCACCAGATGGTAAGGGAAACCAAAGAAACCCTCACCTACGCAATGTTTGAAAATAATAATAAAAGGGTACTATTTATCTAACAACAAAGAAATGAGTCATGGGAAAACATTAAAGAAGTGGAGTAGAATTATCGGTATAGACGCTTATATTATCAATTTTTTAAATCAATAAATGTCAAAGAAATTTCAATTACGAATATCATAGTGGAACGTCAAATTTTTTATTAAAATCGAGTTTTTCAAGATTCAACCAGCCTGTTATTGCTAATAATTATCAAGAGTTTATATATATATATATATATATATATATTGATTGATACGTATAACTTTCTCTAACTGCTGGTAATTTGGTGTAAACATTTCCGATTTTCGTGATATATCAGGATTTGCGCACCTCCACAGCTACTGCAAATTGAATTGGACAGAGGGTTGAAGCTGGGGAAGTGCCTTTTGGGGTTTGAACTCTTTTCCTTAACGACACCATTTTGATTTGATTGCGCGATTTTCTGTTGTTTAGTAGTTTTAAAGGTTCACCAATTAGAAATTTGTGAATTCACTCCGAGTCAAATAAGCTGCGCTGATGAGATATAATAAGATCGAAACAGCTGTATGCAGATTTTGAGTCGGGGTGACTTGACGATTCACTGTTTGATTCTGAATATAGAATTCCCGTCGCGGAATACATATAACCAGCTCCTTTGAAAAATTATTTGATAATTTTTCAATTATTGAAGAAATTTCCTTATTCACTTTATGTAGTTTAAATTTACTACTCGGATTGAGTTAATGTTAGGAAAATGCCATTTGTTATTTCTATCTATTTCTTCTAATCAATTTTTTTTGTGGGACCTGCAGATTTCATTCTCCTCCACATTCATACCAAATTGAATTGGGAAGTTATGAACAAGAAAAAAAATAATGGAAAAATATGATCTTAGTGAGGGAGTTCTGGTGTTCACGCGTTTTTTTTCAAATATTTCATGTATTGGAAAGAGTCGAGATATGGAAACTTACAAGTAGTATTCAAGGAATTTTGCTAACACAAAAGTATTCTGCAAAACTTTTTTTCTTGAAGCGTATAATAATATCTATATTATTTTCGACAACACAGATCGTAGAAATAACCTATTCTTTTACTAGTAAAATAATGAACGCTCATTATTGTACTAGTAATAAAATAATGAGAAATGATAGCAACGTCTATGGGCGTTGTATCCAAGTAGGTATGAACTGTCATTTAATTTTTAATAACTAATATTGAAGTTTCGCTTATCACTTGGTGAAACATGATTAAATACTGATATTTAAAATAAAAACACTTGGCTTTAAGTTTCACAAATATATTGAATAAAAATTAACAATTACATTAGTCAACTAGTTTCGGGTTATGGGCCCATTATCAAGACTGAACAGAAAAATACTTAACAAGCTTATTTATAATATTGATTGTAGTAGAGGGGAAATTTGGTATTCAACTTGTTCATTTACGATGGGGTAATTCCTCTTAATGGCACTACTAATTTCTAAAATTTCCAACAGGTCAAGACGTTTGCCCTTTTTACCTGGGTGGAGGCATATCGTTTTCTCGAAGTCGATGAAATGGTTAAATTTTATACAATGCTCTGAGAAACCAGTGGTGTTTTTGTTAAACAAAATTGACTTTTTATGTTCTTCTACGCGAGTGTTGATTTTTCTGCCTGTTTGTCCGATATAAAATGATGGGCATTCATTACAAAAGATTTTGTAAACACCACTGTTTTCTCCAATATTGTTCCTATCCTTGTTATTGACTAAGAGTGACTTTAAATTACGTTTATTTGTACATATGCTTTTAATACCGTTTTGTGATAATCTGTTGATGATTTTATTACTAATTCCTGGAATATAGTTTATTAAATGATATTTTTGTTCGCTTTTTATGACTGGTGAGGGATAAATTGAATTTAGAATATTCTTATGTCGTTTTTTCTTTATCATTTGATCAATCAAGATGTCTTTATAGCCGTTATTTATTGCTAATAATTTTAAAATATTAACTTCTCTAGTAAAATTTTCTTCAGAAAGAGGAATGGCAAAAAGTCTATGTATGAATGAGTGAAATGCACTTAATTTAATTTTAATTGGTTGACTGCTATCATTGTGTATTAGCGTATCTGTAAAAGTAGGTTTTCTGTAGATATTAAATGTAAGAGCATGTTCTTTTCTAGTTATTTGGATATCTAAAAAGTTAAGGGAATGTTGTTCATTTTCTATTTCTTTTGTGAATTGAATTGAAGGGTGAAAAGAGTTAATGTATTTGAGAAAATTATCTAACTGTCTATCCGTCCCACACCATATACAAAAAATGTCATCAACATGGCGGCGTTATGTTTACTATTGACCGTTAAAGCAAGACCTTGTTGCTTAAAGTTATGAGTTCCAGAATTAGATGATGCCGATGTTCTAGGATTTTCTGCATGAGATAACATATTAGCTATTTTCACTTGTCCATGCAAAGAATTCTCCACATAATCTTCAGTCACGGTACTGGATTTCCATCACCCTAATCTCTTCAACTGTAGAATATCGCCACCTGTATTTGCTAATAATGTCGCTGAAGTGGGTCTGAAACAATGTCCTGTGAACCCATTTACATTTTCTAGTTTTAAAAAGGTTGCAATTTTTTTGGGGAAACTTCCGAGTGAATTATGCCCAAAATGCTGTCGTGTAACTTTGCCAAACCTCATTTGTGAGAACAACCTTTCACAGTCGATGTTGTTGCGCATGTCACAGTATTGTTTCACTACTTTCATCCATTCCGTTTTTGTAATCACAAATGTTCGCGAGGAATGGGTTTTGGTTATAGGGATCGTTATTATAATCCGATTTTCTAAAATTTCTAAATCATTTATTTTCATTTTTAGAAGTTCATCGCACCTGCAAGCTCCGGAAATGCCAATAATCAAAGCAACCTGAAAGAAATTTGTACTTTTACATTTTTACTATGCATTGAAGAAATAAAAATGTTACCTTTCGAGGGATATATTCTATCGGAGCATCGTTTAGAAATTTATGGATGTTTGATTCGGAAAGAACACTTGACTTTTTAGCTTTGGTCCCACATTCTGCCTTTTCAAGTATGCTCGCAATTTTGCATAATTACTGACGTCAACATTATGCCTAATATTTAATAGTGTTCGTTGCATCGAGTAGCTTGACCATAATGTACTGGCCTTATTCTGATTACTCAATTCACCGAAATAGGCAAGGAGCACAGACTCAAAGGTGTGCAGCGAACCTTTAGTCACACACCATTTAATATACTTGTAGAGTTATAACAAGTGCTTTTTTGTTCAACTTTTTTCAGAAGTCTCGGAAAAATATGAGCAAGGTGTCATTCGATTCGGAATAGAATATAGATATTTTAAAGAAAAAAAGAATGTTCCGCTCGCGGAAATTGTGAAATTTATAAACAATTGACTGAAAGCAAGAAAGAGTGATTTGTTTTTTTGCGAATATCTCAAAAAAAAATTGAGATTTTCGATATCTAAAAAAGATTTCCTTAGAGAAAGTTTCAACTGCCAGAACTGTAGGATCAATAATTATAATTTTCTCAGAGGGGTAAAAGTACGGCCGAAAACGGCTAATCTGGCTTGCGCAAAATACGCCTTTTTAGGACACTTTAACAATAAGCATCATTTAACCATATTGAATACGAAAATTAAGAAATGAAAAAATTCAGGCACTAACTGGTTAGTTGAATGAACAATAATTTAGTGGCAAAAAATTTTTATCGCAATTTTTCAATTAGTTATACAATAGTTGATTAATAATTTTTTGCTGCTTGAACAAGATCATTGAAAGTGTGATAACTGCTGAACTGTGAATCTGATATTTTTTCCTTTCTCGGAGCTAGTTTTGAAATGCTTCTGAATAGATTACCGTTAAAAAATTTGAAAATTTTTATTTTTCAGTGTTTTATTGATAACTTACATAGTTGCTAAATAAAAAAAAATAATTGATCATAAATTTTTTTTTTCAATTCCCCTATGAACAACGCTTTTTTTTATGAGAGTTTTATATACAATAGGACCCGAAAATTTAAAAAAAAAACATTTTTATGCACCTCCCTATTATAAAAAACGTTTCTTTGAAATTAATAAAATGAAATTTTTTTTATTTGCAACTAAGTAAATAAATTAAATAATAAATGTTAATAAAAAAAGGACAAGCTAATTTTTTTTCAACAGGGATCTATTCTGAAGCTTTTTAAAAATAGCTCCAAGAAAGGAAAAAAATCTCAGACCTATAGTTAAACAGTTATAAAACTTAAAATTTTCATGTTCAAACCCAAAAAAATTAATAATTAACAATTGTATAATTAATTGAAAAATCGTGATAAAAATTTCTTGCCACCGAATTATAATTCTCTCGTCTATCCAGTAAGCGCCTCAGTTTCTTAGTACATAAATTTTTGTATTGAATATGGTTAAATAATGTTTATTGTTAAAGTGCCCAAAATGGGCTTGACTTGCGCAGGCAAGATTACCCGTTTTCGGTCGTATTTTTACCCCTCTGAAAAAATAATAAATGTTGACCCTACAATTTTGAGAGTAAGACTTTATTATAGGAAATTTTCTTCTCTTTTTGAATATTTTTTTAGATATCAAAAATCTCAATTAGTTTTTGAGTTATTTGCAGAAAACCAAACCCCTCTATTTATCTTTCAGTAAATTGTTCATAACTTTTACAATTTTCGCGAGCGGAACTGATATTTTTTTCAAAAAATATCTACATTCTATTCCGAATCGAATGACAACTTGTTTATATTTTTCCGAGACTGCTGAAAAAAGTTGAACAAAAAAGCACTTGTTGACTAGACTATACGCTTCGTACGTATTCACATACCTTCCCCTGCTTTTCACAGGAATGAGGCCTTCGGAAGTTTTGGTGGTGTGGATTCAAATTCGCATTTGAACATTTTTCGTTAATATTGTCAAAAATTAAATTGTGAATAACGACCCAACTGTCAGATCGAATCTATGGTTGAACCAACTAACTTTTTATGTTACCTAATTAATACAAGTGATAAATTATTTTTTCTTCAAGCGTATAATAATATCTTTATTATTTTCGACAACACAGATCGTAGAAATAACCTATTCTTTCACTAGTAAAATAATGAACGCTCATTATTGTACTAGTAATAAAATAATGAGAAATGATAGCAACGTCTATGGGCATTGTATCCAAGTAGGTCATTTAATTTTATTTAATTTGATGTTTGTCAGTATTTGTCAAGAAAATTTAAAAGTTCGACACTATGGGCACAATATTCAATTTACGCTTGAAGAAAAAATAGTATATGTCACTCGGAGCAGAAGACCCTTTATATGTTTCGCCCAGTTTGCACAGCCACGGCTAACGCCTCGGCAGTGCAAGAATCTGGGCTCAACAATAATGATAGCCTTCTACTCCTAGTAACACAATGTACTAATTTATTATTATTGGCTCCGTAGTTCAGTGGTCTCTCGGAAGGCAATGGCAAACCACCGAGCAGTATTCTGCCTGGTAAAGCCTCTCTATAAAGACGTTCGGAACCGTCCTAAAACTGTAGGTCCCTTCTATTCGTGTATCGCTGTATCACGCACAGCACGAGTAGTTGTAGAGAGGTCGCCACGCCCTAAACCGGGTACGGCACCACAAGAACAAGAAGAAGAATAAATTATTATCAAAACTTGATTATTAATGTGATAGATTGTGAGTAAAATAGTATACAAATCTTATGGAAAATCATTCCAGCCTCACGTCTGCAGCACACCTTGGTATGCTACCTTGCCGTTCGGCTGTAATAGATTACTTCCCCGCTCGGTATGTAATATACTATTCTTTTCCATCATTAAATTCCAATAAGTTCTACTGAAAATAATCAGAATAACAAAGTTTCAATATAGAGCGCTTTCATTTACATCAGAAAAAACTTACAGCTTGACATATTCGGAGGGTTGGCAATTACAAAAGTATGGAATACACAGCAATCGATTCGATTGTCGCCGCAGTGCTGAGAATACGCCAGGAGTTTCTAATTAAATGTTTTAAATGTTCGAATGTCTCAGAATGAATGTATTGCAATTTAAAGTTACTGCCTTGTAAAATTGCCTGTCATTCGTTATCTATGCCCTTAACACAATGGCACAATGAAAAACAAATTATTCAAAGTAATTAAAATACTGAAGTCATTTTTTAACACTGCATTTTTGCAGCAACTGTGTAATTGATGAAAGTAATTGGGTGGAAATATGGTCAAAAACTAATTATTTCAAAGAACAGTTCTAGGAAAACATTCAGATTTCCTTTTAGATTTCACTTTACAAATTGAATGCAGAAAGTATTTTTGTGAGAAACTAAATCAACGTGACATTCGATGGGATGAAATGAAGAAGAAAGTTCTTTCATTTCCCAAGGGACCTAAAGTTTAACGACAGTTCCGAACGACCTTAAATCTATGGCATTATCAAAAATATCTATACAAATATTTGAACTACTAACTGTCATGAGAAATAAACAATACCAAAGAGCAAGGTGGAATTCAAACACACGATTCTATGAGCTACCAAGGCCTCAAAAAAATGATCACGCAAGGCTTCCAAAAGAAGGGAAATTAGTGCGCTTAGCAAGGAGGTCACTTGGATCGGTCCTAGGGTCCAAAAACCTACTTTTACGATTAACTTTCAGTAAAATGCCATGCATGAGGTCACAACCCAGAGATTTGGAATTAGGCCATATAGGTTCCTCATGTGTCACCGTATCATGCTAGTGGTGCATACGAGGGTCTCGTTTTCAAATCTCGCATGGTTTAGTCTACTTTTCGAGACGAGACTAGAGATGATACTCGGACCAGATGAGACGAGACTTTCATTGGTCTCATAACGTGTATAAGATTTCGCATCTCGTACGAGAGTCTCGCAGGTGAATATTTCTACGTGCAGACTGAATGAACTGAAAAGTATGAAACAATTTGTTTATTGAGTGGGTGGTATGAATAAAACCATAGTATAAACTCCGAGTAGGTTCTCATGAGCATGTGTATAAAGTATGAGTTTGGACTCCACTTTTATATGAATAAAAATATTTCGATTCGATGAATTTCGGCTCCCAGTACACAGAGTAAATACTCGCTGCTTATATTCCAAAGTTCTCGGAGCCTGTTCGATAGTGGCTTGAACATTGATGCTATAATATCCTTTGCGATTAATATATTATTCACGATGAAGAGGTTATTTCTTATTTTCTATGTGGGCGCAATTGACCACGATCTCGGCTCATGAAAAGTGTACTTTGTTCGCCATCTTTCTTTGACTTCTATTACATCCGCCGGAGTGCGAGGGAAATTGATCCACTTTCCACATTTTTCTATCATCTGGTCAGCAACTTGCGTTACAACTTTAGAAACAGAGGTTTGGTGAACACCAATATTTTTCTCTACTCCTGTCTGAAACCCCGGATCACCCACATATTTTAAAAATATTTTCATTTTATCAGTGTTACGTATAGCATAATCTCTTGTTTCTTCCGATTCTACCCCCAAAAATTTATAAGATAGCCACTCGACATTTTCGTTACTAAATCTATACAATGCTTTGAAGTAGGGTATTGTCACCTGTTATTGACAGTTTAAGCTTATTGTTTTGGTTTTTGCTCCCTAATTTCATTACTATTCATTAATTCTTTTTGAAAAAAACAGTTTTGATTACCTAGGCAATGTAACTTTACTATCCGCACTAAGAATTAACGATATTTTCTTGCTCTGCATTCTAAAAAAAATCAATATTTTTTTTCATATATATCCTAGTAATTGACATTAAATAACCAATTATTGACCGAAGTTGCTCCAATAATTGACAATCAATGAAAGATCGATAATATTTGTAATTTATTTATTAAAACATATTATAACCTGCAGAAGGAATCGAGAAGGACATTTCGCCTCTCGTTCCTAGCTTTGAATCTGGAAGAACTATTAAATTCTGGAGCATGACATCTCCAACATCATCTGCTATTGGCCAAACAAAAACCTCATCTTGCTTTCGTCCCCTTCCTACAAATTTGACGGTTGCATCACCATTTTCAATTGATTTTATTTGTCCAACACAGTGTTTCTTATTTTTTGCTGAGGTAATTATTTCCCACTTCTGGTAAGCTGTTCTCATCCTCAATTTCCTTTTCTACTTCTTCGTTCCTATATTGTTCTATAAATTTATCATAATCATCATTGTCTCTTTCTATTAAAGATATATTATCATCTGAATTACTCGAAGATTCGGAAGTCGCTGGTAGAACTTTCTTCTTTGGTTTCGCTATATTTTGTTGTTTCTTTAATTCTCGCTGTATCTTTCTTTCTTGAAGTTGTTTTTCTTTGTTCTCTTTTTCATTCTTTTTTTTTTCAAAATATTCTTGCCATAACTTGGAAGTAACGATAGAGGGGATTTTCGAATGATTTCTTTTTCGATTTTTTGGAGGGGTTGATGGTCACTGAAAATTAGGAGACCAGTTATCGACATTATTTTGACCAATGATTGACACTTAGTGTCAATCACTTGATTCAGCGAAATCTGGGGAACTAATAATTGACATGATATTTTTCTAGATTAAGTAAACATTTTATGAGAAAACTGACCATTTCAATGCGTTCAGCTATAAAAATTGTATAGAAACGCGACAGAACATATTTTAAATAACTTACCCTGGAGCAGATGTCAATTGATTAAATTAAAAGTATTCCTTAAGAAAATCACAAGAAAGTACACTGAAAAGTTATAAAGACGTTAAATGACGCGATCAAAATGGTCTAGCCACAACAATGCATCACAGAGTAGTGCGTTGGTTGCTAGCCAGCGAATTCTAGCGGAAGGCATGCTAGTTACACATTTCAATTTCAACTTATGGCGCCAAATATGGATAATTGTCAATTACTGGGTCAGTGTCAATCAATGGGGTCACTACCCTAACGATCACATGTACTTCTCTCAGGTTTATAATATTTTTTTGAACGAAAATTAAGCACGAACACGGCCAATGCTCTGCCGCGGTCAAACTGGAGTCTGATGACTATCCTACTTCAAAATTATGTAGTAGATTCTCATCCTAAAGAGCATAAACACATTTTTATTCACATCAAAAGTGAGAATATACTCACAACAAATTGTATATAAGAGTACCTACTCAAGCGGAGTATCTGCTTATGGTTTTTATTCATACTACGTGGAGTATTTGCTTCAAATTTTTGAGTATAAACCATATGCTCATTTTTAATCCTAAGGCCCATTACATTAATTTGTTTTGATGAAAAAGTGTTAAAAATTATTAAATAATACAATGAATTGCTTTTAAAAACATTGAAACTGCCTTAAAACTGCCTTAGTAATTAATCTGCACGATGTTTGTTATGCCTAAACGACTGGGTGAGCAACAAAATCATTTGCGACCGAGAGGGCTGAGGGCTTTTTTTAAATTTGATTTTTCAAATTATTTCATTTCATTTCTAAAATAATTGAATGAATTTAAGTTTCTTTTTTGTTTAGATGTATTACTGTCAAATATATGATAGGTAGAACAACTTTTATTTATTTAGATTTACTGTACTTATATATTTATCGACTTTTTGAAGGTAATATTATTTTCAAAAAATTGGTGATCCGTGACAAGACAGAAATCTTATTAAATGGTCCCCCATTATGAAAAGGTTAAGAACCACTGCTCTAGAAGAATAAGTTTCTCATATTTTCTACAATAATAATCCGCTCATGCACTTTCCCAGAATGGAGAAGTTTCATGCTATTATAAATATTATATTTAACGCAATACTATTAAAATATAGACCAAAAATAAAGAATTACTGAAGAAATTTTTGAAATACATCAATAACTGACTTAGAAATGGATTGTTGAAGTTTCCTATTTCAGTAGGGAACGTGTATGGTCTCTGGTTTGCCTGTGACGTCATTCGATCTATCCAAGATCGCCGCACCACGAATCATAGTTTTCAGAGTGCTCTTGCTTCGTGCCTGTGTATTCACGTTAAACAGCCGTTTGTTTAGTTTTCATTTCATGTATAATGGAAGGAGGCATAACAGAAGAACATACTATTGAAAATTAAATGTCCGCTGAAAACTGAAACCATGAAAAAAACATCAACAATGCAAAATTGACAGCGCAATGTGAAGCTCCAGTACAACTACAAATGCACTTCGCGACTAAGTTAAAGGCCTTTTTCTACATTGCTCATGCAGATTTTTAGACATCTCCAAAAAATTGATGTTTATGAAATCAAATATTTCATTGTATTACGATGTTTATACTCTGGCCACGTCAAAACCTATTTTAATGCATTTGAAGATTTTTCGATTCTTATTTCAATACAGTCCAAAATACTCACTGTAGTTGAATATTTTTTTTCTAAAAGATATCGGTAACTTTTTACAAATTTCTTCGATAGGTGGAAAATATATTAACTGTTCCATTTGGTAAGCTATTAAGGGAAAAGTATTATTGAATATTTTACTGAGCTTTTACATATATTAAAATCTATAGCCAGACGCACATAGGAATCGTATAAACAAATTTTCTTCAATAATATTAAAATATCTCTCACTGAACTAGCAACCCTTTCAGAAAGTAGCTTCGTGAGAAAGAAAAAAAAATTTCTTTTGGCAACCCCATATAAAAAATTACGTTCTTAGTTATTTGGTTTATGTCGTTGCGATATTGTGGCTTGATTATATTTGAGAAAGAACTAGCTGAACTTGTACTGTTCTGCGAAAATATTGATGCTTTTGAAGAAGAACTGCTAAGAGAGGATAGTCTTGATGGAGAGTGCTGAGGAGATTCATAAACGATTTGGGAGCACTTATTTCCTGTACGTTTCGCACTGTTCCTTCTTGTGATTGTTTGCACTGATTAATTTTTCTGTGAAGTTTTGATATTGACTTGAACTCCATGGTTTCTTATTTTATTTGGATGATTATCTGATTCCTTAAAAGTAATGTCCTCTGGTAGCGAATACTCCGTTTCATTTAACCCCATTTTATGACACTTAATCATTTCAAAAGATTGTAACGAAGATGATTTACTTGAAGTCGACGGTACTTCTTTTGTTTATAAATTTCCATAAAATACGATTCGAATGTATAAACAACAATAAATTTGTACGTACTGGGCGAATACGCGCTGTGTAATGACGTCACACGATAGAGCGTCTGTGGAACGAAATTATTCTTGCAGGCACAACTTCAAAGTCCCATAACTTTTTTATTTCTAGAGATATTTTATTGATTCTTTCAGGTTTTTGTTGTATTTCACTTAAATTTTTATAATCAATTCATTTAAAAAAATGGAAACTTCTTCATTGGAGATGCCAAAATTTTGACTGAATTTACCCCAAGTTGTGATAATTTGCTTGGTCTCAAGAACCACGCCAAATATCAATTTCATATCATTTAGCATGAAACCGCTTATGTTGACTTTCGATAGAGTGCCATAGCTATTATTTTCGGGGTAAATACGACTAAAATATAACATTGTAACGTTAATTTCCCTAATGAAACAATAAAATTGAATTTTGGATATTTTACAAAAATTAAATGCTCCGACTAGTTCAAAATGTTTGGGAAATTTGGTTACACTTTACCTGATTTACTCACATGAGACAATGAAACGAAGTAACTTTACTAAAATCTCCATTGAAGTTATTTGTAAAATTTGATTCAAAGATTACAACGTGAAATATAATTAAATTGAATAAATTATGAATAAAGTTAACTTTATTGAGCTCTTGTCAGTATACTGATCTATTTTCCAACGGTCTTCAATCCAGCTCCTACGGTTTTTAGAGACTTTTAACAGTTTCTGGAGTTTTTGAAAGTTCCTGGAGTTATTGAAATTCGGACTTCTGACGTTTTTGGAAACTCAGACTCCTGACGTTTTTGGAATTCATACTCCTGTAGTTTTTTGAAATTCAGACTCCTGCAGTTTTTTTGAAATCCAGACTCCTGCAGTTTTTTGAAATCCAGACTCCTGCAGTTTTGCTAAAATTCACATTATCGAATTTCAGTTCAATTAACTACAAACGGTACTACGTTCTTTGAATCAAATAAAAAAACTAAGAGATAAGGAAAGTGTTTTTTTTTTCGAGCAAAAAAACACAACACAAACTTTCATCAACGCAACAAGCAAAAAAAACAAGGTTAAAAAAGAAATTTTGAACTAAGAAAATTTTGTCTAAAGGTAATTAACGTGAATATATAGTAATAGGATTGTTCGACTGTTCCATAATATACACTTCGGAGACTATTACGAATATTGAAATAAAAATTGAAATTAAACTACAAGTTCACAAATATGATCGAAATTATTTAATCAATGTCATTAATCAATATGAAGTAACACTTACCGCTTCCTAGCGCAAAGATATTTAACAAAATTTTATTAACTCGGAATAACTATAAGGTGAGAATTTATTTGCCTTTATAATAGAATTCTTACGTCGTATTCACTCGAATTCCCAAGTCGAAAAAGAAAGATGGTTTAGTTAGCGTTGTCCTCTTTGACAAATTATCCCTCCTACGCTAGAAATCATAGAATCTTCTTTACTGACTGATCTCGGCTAGAATTTGGTTTAGCCAGTGGACGGTATTTCATAACGTTACAACATAAATATACCTATTTCATTGTTGCATCGTTTTAATACGGCAGAAAAAACATTTACACAAACAGCGTCGTAATGATCTATCACTTCAAATCTGAGAGTTGTTTTAACTTAGTTTCTCGTAAAATATTTTCATCAGAGCAGCGTTCATGGTTTAATTTAGAAGGCAGTCGAGACAGTAAAATGTTAATGAGATCAGCTGACAAAGTACAATTTGTTCTTTACCTACCATACCTTCAAATATTATACGCTCTAGAAACTTTGTATAACATCTGAAACAATTCAAGATTATTTTGTTCAAGTCTTTAATTTCGTTTTTTTTCGCTGCAGGGGCCTAATAAATTAGTTTAAAAATTTTCAAGATTATTCATTGTAGCCTGAGTGGATTCAAGTTCATTTGTTTGTTTACATGCAATTAGTGTGTTTGTGCACCTATTTAATTCGTGAATTGAAATATAAGAAACAATATAATTTATTTCCGATGATTTTACAATTTTCGAGAACTGCAAATCTAGGTACCTATAAAATGACGACATTCAATATATAATACGTAATCAACAAAATTATATATAACACCTTAGGTAAAGAAAATTTTTAATCTTTTCATGCCACTGCCACTGCTGATTTATCTGAGTTTAAAAAAAGTGAAATACTAATGTTTCGTTACTTTTTTAAATAATTTCAAATAGCTCATAGTTTTGATCATGGGGATCAAAATAACAATGAATCAAAATTGAATTTGATATCTTATTCATGAGCAGCATCAGATGTGAACACGGGATTAATATCATTCAAGTGTCCCCCATAAAATTCTTCATATTTGTTGCCTATTATATTCGAAGTAGTAGTAATACAGAACTTCAAGGTTGAGATTTACTAGTTTGATTTTTTTATGGGATGGTAGGACACAGGCGTGTACTTCGCTTGTGTTCCATCATCTACTTTTATGGGCTTGTATTCTGAGTACATTAACCAGTAATGAAATACAATTATATGTGTTTTTTTGGACTTCGTATTTTCTAGTAGTTCATTGTGTTTCGATTGAGGACAATATTATCTATGTTCAACAGTAGATAACCTACCTACATCAAGTTGAAATTTACACTGAGTTTTTATCATTGAACATGAAAATCAATAATAAAATAAAGTAGAGGACGAATAAATTAATTGGTTGAAGGAACTATGTATACCTCATGAAAAGGCTGTATAATAAAACACCTATTCATTTAAAAAATAAAAAAACTTTCAAAAGTTTCAAGAAAGCATCTCTGACATGTCTACTTTCATTACGAACTGAAGAATTTTCGTGTATAATGGACAAAACTAAGTACTTACCAGCAAAACTGAAAGAAACAACATGAAATAAAAGAAGAATTAATATGAATACTCTGCTTGAATGGTTTGAACGTAATAAGTTATTATATTTTTTGAATTTTCCTGACGTATAACAGCTATCCTAAAAGTACGGTGGACTTCTGAGAGAGTCTCTGTTTTCCTGATTATATAATTGAATATTTTAGTTTTTACCTAGCTATAGAGTCAAGATTTATTTCATATTCTTGATGTTATGATAAACTGTTATTTTGGTTGTGCAAATAAACGTTATTTATTATTATTATTTTAATAGTATCTCTGGTTGTTACATGAAAGAAAATACAATTATCTAGAATCTCTGGATGATGGCCCAAGTTCAGATTCCGATAAAAGTGAAACATTTTTCGTTTGAATAGCATTGGACTTCAAAAACTCTACATTTTCGGTTAGCTGAAAATTGCACATCATTAGTTGGTATAATTCTATATGGAAAAATCTACAAACTTACTGCAGGGAAAATAATTATTCTCAGTAAACTGTAAAGAACAACTCTCTTATGTTCAGACATTTTTTTTCAATCTTCAAGTTATGAATCCACACCTTTCTTCTATCCATCATTTCCTTGTTTCCCAACTTTGTTTGGAATGCAACTTTGAATTGTCCAGCTTTCGGAATGGTATGTAAGCTATATTCGGTTTTTTTTTGTCCAAGATGAACAATAGAATACACAACAATAGTGATTCATCTCTTCTGAACGTTTGTAAACGATCCAAAATACAATTAAAACTCAACAACTTCTCATATAAAATACACGTGAACAGATGTAAACAAAGCAATCTATCTCCCATGCTCTAGTAATATTCGACACCGGTAGGGGGCGTATCGCTTATTATGTTTTCCCAATACTTGTATATTAAAGTAAGACCAGAGAATATATGAAACAGAGGAGATGAGGTGTTATTCGGAGGATAAATACAGGTCCAGCATTCGTATTTATAAGTTTGCAAGCAGTGACTTACCTATGCCACTAGAAAACCTCATAGCAGAGCAGTCGACCCCATGGTTCGAACTCGGGACCTCCAGAATGAAGTCAGGAAGTTTAATCGCTTAACTAACTAGCTCGGTTCCAACCCGGTACCATATATGCTCAATCGTATACACCACAGGTACTGATAAATAGTTTGATCATATTTCAGGGAGAAAAAAGGATAATCACTCCCCCAAGACGACAAAAAAAGCACTAGCATTGAATAACTAGGCATTAAAACAATGTTCGATCTAAAGTCCTTGGTTAGGAATTCATTGGTGTGAATAATAAAGAACAGTATTATTGTTGTTAAAGTAAAAGAATTGCAGTATATGTTTAGAAACAAAAAATATTTCCGGAGGACCCTCCAGTAGTTTGCCCATCCCATAACACTGCCCTATTAATTTAAGATGAGTTTTAAACATTTTTCAAGAAATATTTACTTGACAACGAATTCTGTAAGTTTTTTTCAAGTAAATGAAAATTAATGAAAGCAGCGATGTAAATAAACTTCTCTACCAGAATAGTATGTGCGTTTAACCGATTAGTCCAGTCAACAAGTCCTTTTTTGTTCAACTGTGTTCAACAGTCTCGGAAAAATATGAGCAAGGTATCATTCGATTCGGAATAGTATGTAGATATTTTTTGAAAAAACTGCAGTTCCGCTCGAGAAAATTGTAAAAGTTATAAATAATTTAATGAAAGGTGAAAAGAAGGGTTTGGTTTTCTACAAATAACTCAAGAACTAATTGAGATCTTTGATATCTAAAAAATATTCAAAAAGAGGAGGAAATTTCCTATAATAAAGTCTCAGTTTTCAAAACTGTAGGATCAGTATTTATAATTTTCTCAGAAGGGTAAAAATACTACCGAAAACGGGTAATCTGATGGCTTGCGCACGTCAAGCCCATTTTGGACACTTCAACAATAAACATTATCTATCATATTAAATACGAAAATTTATGTACAAAAAAATTTTTTTGGGCTTGAACATGAAATTCGTAAGTGTCATAACTAGTCAACTATAGGTCTAAGATTTTCTTTCTTTCAGTAAATTGTTCATAACTTTTACAATTTTCGCGTGCGGAACTTTACTTTTTTCAAAAAATCTCTAAATTCTGTTCCGAATCGAATGACACCTTGCTCATATTTTTTCGAGACTGCTGAAGGAAGTTGAACAAAAAAGCACTTGTTGACTAGACTAGATCACCCAATTCAACATTGCCGAATACTGTGACCCACATAGACAAATGATTATAATTTTCACAATTTCCGCGAGCGGAAAATAATTTTTTTCAAAAAATATCTACATTCTATTCCGAATCGAATGATTTCTTGCTCATATTTTTCCGAGACTGCTGAAGAAAGTTGAACAAAAAAGCACTTGTTTACTACACTAGATTTCCCAATTCAACATTGCCGAATACTGTGACCCACATAGACAAATGATTATAATTTTCACAATTTCCGCGAGCGGAAAATAATTTTTTTCAAAAAATATCTACATTCTATTCCGAATCGAATGATTTCTTGCTCATATTTTTCCGAGACTGCTGAAGAAAGTTGAACAAAAAAGCACTTGTTGACTAAACTAGATCTCCCAATTCAACATTGCCGAATACTGTGACCCACATAGACAAATGATTATAATTTTCACAATTTCCGCGAGCGGAAAATAATTTTTTTCAAAAAATATCTACATTCTATTCCGAATCGAATGATTTCTTGCTCATATTTTTCCGAGACTGCTGAAGAAAGTTGAACAAAAAAGCACTTGTTTACTACACTAGATTTCCCAATTCAACATTGCCGAATACTGTGACCCACATAGACAAATGATTATAATTTTCACAATTTCCGCGAGCGGAAAATAATTTTTTTCAAAAAATATCTACATTCTATTCCGAATCGAATGATTTCTTGCTCATATTTTTCCGAGACTGCTGAAGAAAGTTGAACAAAAAAGCACTTGTTTACTACACTAGATTTCCCAATTCAACATTGCCGAATACTGTGACCCACATAGACAAATGATTATAATTTTCACAATTTCCGCGAGCGGAAAATAATTTTTTTCAAAAAATATCTACATTCTATTCCGAATCGAATGATTTCTTGCTCATATTTTTCCGAGACTGCTGAAGAAAGTTGAACAAAAAAGCACTTGTTTACTACACTAGATTTCCCAATTCAACATTGGCCGAATACTGTGACCCACATAGACAAATGATTATAATTTTCACAATTTCCGCGAGCGGAAAATAATTTTTTCAAAAAAATATCTACATTCTATTCCGAATCGAATGATTTCTTGCTCATATTTTTCCGAGACTGCTGAAGAAAGTTGAACAAAAAAGCACTTGTTTACTACACTAGATTTCCCAATTCAACATTGCCGAATACTGTGACCCACATAGACAAATGATTATAATTTTCACAATTTCCGCGAGCGGAAAATAATTTTTTTCAAAAAATATCTACATTCTATTCCGAATCGAATGATTTCTTGCTCATATTTTTCCGAGACTGCTGAAGAAAGTTGAACAAAAAAGCACTTGTTTACTACACTAGATTTCCCAATTCAACATTGCCGAATACTGTGACCCACATAGACAAATGATTATAATTTTCACAATTTCCGCGAGCGGAAAATAATTTTTTTCAAAAAATATCTACATTCTATTCCGAATCGAATGATTTCTTGCTCATATTTTTCCGAGACTGCTGAAGAAAGTTGAACAAAAAAGCACTTGTTGACTAAACTAGATCTCCCAATTCAACATTGCCGAATACTGTGACCCACATAGACAAATGAAATTTCATATCAATTTCGTGATTCGATGACTTGATGAAGATTTATTACACTATCTGGAAGAATGTTCTATATTCGTTATAATCGATAGTAATTTCTCATGGTTGAAATTCTCTATTAATTCATTGATTGAATGTGATTGACTCTGTTGATGAAGCTGATACTCTATTCAGTGAAAGTTATTGAAAATAAAAAATGTGCTAAATATTTCGATAATAATTTAATGTACAAAAATGTGAGAATAATATCAGCTCCATCAGCTGAAATCAAAAGAATTTAACTTAGTTTATGATATATGAACGGACAAAACATTCCACCTAATAACTCCGTTTAATAAGAAGTTTTGAAAAAATTAGAACTACAACTCGATGTTTATTTGAAGGTAACATAGATTTATAGGCCAAGCTACAGAGATTAAGAGTGAGCATTTTGTGCAAAAAGTGTTAGAAGAAAACCAGCTTCGCCATTGTTTGTCAAATAGTTCCACATGATATAGTGATATGTTTTTCACTCGACTTTATTATTTATATCTTTGTTATCAACAATTTTATGCAAAAAATCGCGTTTTTTTAGTCTTTTGCTTATAAAATTGAAACTGTCAGAGTAATCGTCATGGTATCAAAAGACTTATTGTAGAAAATAAAAGGACGAAAAAAATGAGAGGTCGGACGACTCGATCAGACCCTTAGTCTGAGGGAAAATTGGAAAAAACCGGCCAAAATGCAGTTTTTTCAAAAGTTCATAACTCGGTTATTTTTTGGGTTGTAGCGTAGATCCTTCGGTTAGTATTATTAATTAATATAAACTTCATTTGCGCGAAGAGCAGGAACTGTCCGATGCATAGTTTTTGATCTGTGGCCATTTGAATATTTTACTATGCAATATTCCAGCAGACCTGAATGCGACGGTATGGTCTGATTTAAATTTACAAAAAAGATTTTGAAAGTAGAATTCTCATAGTTCAAAACGTTCTTCTTGGTTTTACATGAAAACGCTGAGAAATATGTTAAAAATAAAGCTGAACATGACGAAAAAGGACCGAGCGCGTGAGAATAGTTGAAGAGTGGGGGGGGTAGAGCAGAAGGCAAGGATAAGCACGACATTAGAAAGCGTCGGTATTTTGAACATGACGGTTATTTCTCGGCCGTTTTTCGTCATGTTCAGCTTTATTTTTAACATATTTCTCAGCGTTTTCATGAAAAACCAAGATGAACGTTTTGAACTATGAGAATTCTACTTTCAAAATCATTTTTGTAAATTGAAATCAGACCATACCTGTCGTATTCAGGTCTGCTGGAAAATTGCATACTGAAATATTCAAATGGCCACAGATCAAAAACTATGCATGGGACAGTTACTGCTCTTTGCACAAATGAAGTTTATATTGATAAATAATACTAACCGGAGGATCTACGCTACAACTCAAAAAATAACTGAGTTATGAACTTTTGAAATAACTGCATTTTGCCCGGTTGTTTCCGAATTTCCCTTGGACGAATGATCGAGTCGTCCGACCTCTCATTTTCTTCGTCTTTTCATTTTCTACAATAAGTCTATTGACACCATCAAGATTACTCTGATAGTTTCAATTTTATAAGCAAAAAACTAAAAAACACGCGATTTTTTGCATAAAATTTTTAATAACAGACATAAATAATAAAGTCGAGTGAAAAACATATCACTATATCATGTGGAACTATTTTACACACAATGGCGGAGCTGGTTTTCTTCTAACACTTTTTACATGAAAAAATCTCTGTAGCTTGGCCTATTATATTAGAACTTGATTTGTAGTTGTCAACTCTTCGTAGATCTAGGTATTAATTTTGAAATTTCAATCATTTTATTATACCTATGTTTCGTCATTTATGGTATTAGTGAAATTGTGATTTCAAATTTTTTATTGTCATAGTGAAAATTGTCTTTAGTATTACTTTCATATCACAACGTGATGAGAAGTATGGTAATGATATGAAAATTTTAAAATTTTTTGTTAGCTAAATCGGCATAGAATGTACCAAAACGTGTAGAAAAACTAATTTGAGAAAAAAATTCACAGGTGGCTCTCCATAAGAAATTGTCCGGATTGGTTTTAAGCCAATTTGGTTTTAGGGAAAGGGAGTAAAAAAAAGGTAATTTCTCGTTAAATTTTTCGGCTGCATTCCAATCCAATCATTTTTATTATTATTTTTATTATTCCTCGGCTCTACAGGCCTAGTTGGCCCTTGGCTTTGTTTACTTTTCCTCTGCATAATTCTCTAGTTTCTGTTTTTCTCCTCCAGTCCCTGACCCGCAGAACCGCCAGGTCTCCCTCTAACTCTCTCTTCCACCGTCCTCTTGGTCTTCCTTTTCTTCTTGTCCCTTCCAAACTCGATGCCATTATTCTTTTGGGGGTTCTGTGAGCTTCCATTCTCTGTATGTGCCCCATCTATCTAATTCTCTGGGCTTTTATAACTGTTATAATACCTGGCTCATCATAAAGTTCTCTCAGCTCTTGGTTTGTTCTCCAGAACCATTTTTCCTCCACTTTTTTCCCCATATATACCTCTCAGTACTGTCCTTTTCCATAAACCTAACAGATTCTATTCGTTCTTCGTCATCGTCCAACTTTCTCATCTGTGCAACACAGTCCGTCTTATCACTGTCTTATATATTCATACTTTCAGTGAGCGTGATATTGTTTTATTCCTTGCTTGGATTTGTTGTTCCATTACAGGGTTTCTTGTGAAGATTACGCCTAGATACATAAACTTTTAACCTTCTTCAAAGCTTTATATTTTTCCTTCTCACGTTGACATAATTCACCTGCTTCCAGTTCTAAATTTCTTGTCTGTCCAGGACATATATTTCGTTTTGTTTTCGACTATAATCAGTTCGGCCTTTCCTGCTTTCTCCTCTAGACTTAATACTTCCTTCCTCAATTCCAATTCACTTCTTGTCAGAATGACTATATCATCCGCAAACGCTAAACATTGGTGTCTTTTGTGATATAACAGCCATCTGAATATTTCTGCTTTCCTTATCACATTTTCTAATATATAATTAAACAAAAGTGGAGAAATTGGGTCTCCCTGTCTTAGTCCTTATTTCACTTTGAACTTTGCAGACATTTCCCCTTTCACTCTTACTCTGTTCTCAGTACACGTCAAAGTTGCTCTTACCATTCTCAACAGCTAGCCTGGAACTTCCAGTTTCTACAGCGCTTCGTATACGGCGGTTTACTCGGTCATATGCCTGTCTAAATTCTATGAAAAGGAAATGTGTTTCCCTTTTAAATTCTGTACCTTCTGCCTGCAACTCGCATAACAATACAATCCAATGTAGGTTATAAATAGTTGTTTTATATTTGCTGCCACATATGTGTTTTCCTTGCGGTTAGCATTCAAGGTTGTAAGCGTATTTTATTTACCCA